>QKYT01000008.1:117185-128382 GCA_003550305.1 Glomus cerebriforme
ACAAATATGAACAATAAGAAGTCGGAAATTAGGTAAAGATCGAATTAAAGTGTAAATATAGGTGTTTACGTCTATTATCACTGACTTGAATCACATGAAAACACAACGTTATAATTCAAGAATCATGATTTCTAAATTTAAAGACATGTCATTATGATAATAATAGATCTTAATAGTAATATAATTCGGTTATTTTGGTAACTAAGGTAAATTATAATAATGAATATAATGTTTAGGATTAAAAAAAAAGATATAAAAAGATAATAAACAAAGTCCTCCTCCCCAATTTTTTTTTTTTTTTTTTTACTTTTTTTTGGTGTTATTAATGGAATCACTCAAAATAAAACTAAATTATGCCATATTCATTTATCGAACATTGTAAGAATGGAGCACATAACCACCAAATGGTCGTCTCTCTGGACTTTTGCCTTTACCACCATCTTTTCCTTCTACTTCACGAGCAGATAACAAATATTTTAGGCCTGCTGCCGCTTTCTTTACATCTACAGATGTGCTATGACCTTGTGGAAAATGATGAGAATGATGAGAATGATGAGTTCGAGCTGGGGTCATCTGTGAAATGAGTCTTTCTTCTATAGTCTTTTCTAATTGTTGCTCAACTTCCGTTGAGAAGGGCGTGCCTTTCAATGGAGGAGATTCCTACAATATCAATTTTTAATTAATACTATTAATATTGTTTAAATATGATATAAAACACCTTGACGAGGTAATAAATTTATTATACCTTAACGATGTCGGTATGCCCGCGGCTTCGTCCAGGCGATATCTCTAAATTCTCAATATCAGATTCAAGACGAGTTTCACTTAGCGAATGTATGGTATCTTGTGCTTCCTCTAAAAGGTGCGCATATTCTTGAGCTGATACCATCATCTCACTTAATTTACCCTCACATTTCACTTGGCGGTTTTCCAACTCGTTGATGCTAGCGCGTAAATGCTCATTCTCGAGGACAACCTAAAAAAAAAGAATGGATTAAATTTCATATATATATATATATAATCTTTCATTTATTGATACGTTGATACTTACTTTACCAAGATCAGCTTGAATCATTTTAACAATCTGAGTTGTTGTTGCACTAGATAATTTTTGTGAGCTCAACGACTTTTCTAATTGTATAGAAAGGTTGACATTCATTTCTTGTGTATCTGCAAGATGTTGTTCAACATCCACTAAATATTTAAAAGCAAAAAAATTTAAATAATAAATTTATTGAATTTCGCAATTGTAAAACTTCGGATATTTACCTAATTTCTTGGCATAAGTGCTCACTTTGTTTCGCGATTCCCACATGTCCTCGGCCATATCGTTCATTTGACCGGTAAGGCTATCTAATTCCTTACGGAATCGTTTTAGTTCTCTACGAGCAGTTTCGAGTTCTTTTTGAAGAAAAGCTTTATGTTCGCGCAAAACTTTGTTTTGTTCCTCACTGGCAGCCAATTGAGAAGCAAGATCGTTACTACGAGAAGCTTTTGAAAACAATTTTCTATTTTCTTCTTCCAGAGCAGAAAGTTTCATATAGGCCTGTTCTTCGGCTTGCGTTGCAAAGTCAAGCTTCATTCTTAGCTCTTCGTTCTCTACCGATATTGCTAGACCTACACGTGCTGCTTTATCTAAATTGTTCGATATGTGGTCTTTCTCTTGTTCTTTTTGTATAAGCATGCGTCTAAGAACTTCTTTATCTTCAATTGAGTTGACCTAATACAAATAAATAAAATAATTATATATTTAGTGGAGAACAAATATATGCTTAGTATTTCAGATATATAAATTTTAGTCACCTCGTCGATAAAAACTTGTTTTTCGCTTTCGGCCACTACTGTAATTGAATATTAAATAAATTAAACGAAAGAAAAGTGCTATTTCAGAAAATATATATATATATTATATTATTTGTACCTGGGGACATTGCATAAGGTGGTGAGAGAGGTGGGTCGATATTTTCGGTTGTGTTTTCAGTATTGTTTTCAGTATTGTTTTCAATATTGGTTTCAATATTGGTTTCAATATTGGTTTCAGTATTGGTTTCGTTTATCTCGTTTGCTTCGTTAACCTCGTTGATATCGTTGTTGTTGTTCTGCCGAAGAAAAAAAAAGGGGAATCAATTTATATGTTATTCAAAACTACGGTTGCTAACAATTGCCTTTACCGCAGCAAACGTGCAAAGATCCCCCCCATAGTGCGCAGGCGGAGATAAGTGTAATTAACTTCGCTTGTATCTCCGAGTACAAAAATAAGCTTTTTCTAAATTCTTATTCCATACAAGGTTTAAAAGAAAAACCATAGAAAACACAAAAAACTTTTAAGAAATTAAAACTTACGGTTTCGTAATCTGTGAGCATGTGGCTCATAATATAGTTCTTATAAGAATTAACGTTGCGAAACTTGCAAAAAAATAATCAACAAAAGGTTGCAAGCAAAATGTGTAGGAATAAAAAGAAAGTGATAAAAAGTTGATTGAAAATGTTTTATTCCTTGCGTGCTTTTGTTAACAGAGAAAGAAAAGTTAATAGTTGTTTAGGTTATGGTTTGCAAGGAGTAAAACAAAGGACATACAGAATTTTTAAAAATGTAGAAAGTTTTACTAATTTACTCTGAAAATTTTAAAAAAGTCACAACTTGTGTCACAATAAAAATATGAAACTGTATATAACGGTAAGCCACAAATTTTCTGAATAGTCGTTTATTAGGGTATATTAAATGTATCACGAAAACAAATTGGCTGTTAACTAAAGTTCGATCTTCGCTATCAAAAAATTGCATTAATAAGATTAGTCGCTGATCTGAATTCTCATTACTGTATGAGGAAATTTAGTTTACAAATTTTATGGGGTTTTCGCATTCCAAAGCAAACATAACTGCAAATAGAAACTTCTACATGGTTGAGATATCTCTTTTGACTTAACCCTGGAAACAAAAAAAATCTACACATTCACATTTCAAAATTATCTTCTGGATAATCCTCGATCAAAATTAACAAATTGGAACGGATTAAAAATAAAGAACCAATATTTTTCTTCCAAGTGTTTGCCCCCAACAATAAAAACCATAAGTAGAAACAAGTAAAGCTGAACATAGTTAATATAATTACAAAGGTGGAAAAGAAATGTACTTATAGTGTGACATTCTTTATTTTAACATGAGATAAAATAAGTTAAAAAAAGAATAATTAAAACCTATTAGCGATTAAATAAATGTCAACCCCTTAATTTTTATATCATACTTCTAATGGCAGATGGCCCGTGCAATTACATAAAGTCAGATTTATTCAGTTGCCGCAGCTATGCCTTAATATAGTGATCTAGATAAACCGGATCTTCGATATCCGAACAAATAAGTAAAATCTTGATATACCGGATTGGTATCCGGAACTGATTTTAAAAAAAGTGAATTATTATTTATTGTGGCGCAGTTTCGTCGTCAGTAAGCTATTATTAGGCTTGTGGTTCTATAGCGTATAGAGTGTGGACTAAGTTAGTCTGTTTATAGTGGCGCAATAACTAATTGCTTTCTAATTGCGGGAGCCAACTTATTTGTTATGTGACTTGTGTCGCCATCATAAACTGTCCCCCCTGAATTTATCACCCATTTATTTAAGAAACATAAGAAACATAGCAGCCTACAACTATTGTTCTACAAATAAAAAATATTTTTAAAACAATATGAATATTTATTTTTTTTATTAAAAATTTTATTATTTGAAGCATAGCATAGGACAGTAATATTTGACGAAAATAAAATTTTTGACAAACCCATTTTTGGAAATGATTAGCAAAGATGGTAAAATACCTGTTTACCTGTTATAAGTAAAGTCAAAATGGGTAAACTTGCAGAGCAGCTGAAATTATATCTACAGTATAAATTTAAAAGCTTTATGTCAAAGAAAAAAATTATGTATTTTTTTGAAAAATTGCTATATCAACACATAAGCAACTTTGAAAGAAAATCTCAAAAGTAAGTTTCAATTACTAATTTTTTTTAATGGAAAAAAGGAATTGGCGACCCGTCGCCATAGCAACCCCTGTCACGTGACTTCATATACAAATAATTTGTCACCTCCGTGTCACATCCCTAGTTTTCCATTTTTACTATTTATTCTAGGGACAAAATTTTTTCGGCATGAAAAAGGCTATTTGTCACATGTTATTCGTCACACAACTAATTTTAGCAAATTTTATAACGCCGGCCGGAATTTCCTTATTTGGAATCAATGTAACGTTACACGCCCCAAAAAAGGCAATTTTATTTCTCTCAAAAATCGAAGTTTTGCGTTACACGAAATTCCAAAAAAGGATAATTTTTTGCCGATCACCTAATTTTGGCCGGAATTATAGGGGTCGCCATGGCGACGGGTCGCCACATAGTAACGCCCTTTTTTAATATTCAAATATTTAATAATATTAGTATAATACATATAATAACATTAATACAATATAATAGCATTTAATATTTAGTATAATATACAGTAATAGTATAATATAATAATAACATTTAATAATATTTGTAAATATTTTTTTATTTATTTTTAATAAATTAATAATATAATTTTGTGATATAAAACTCTATATAATCACTTCACATGATTTTAATATAGTGAAGATTATAGAAAGGTTACCTTTTTACAATAATAACTCTATATAATTATCAATTTTTGCAGAACTGAAGAGGTAACTAATTATATAAGGGTCGCATTCATTTCACTGACAAATGTTTTACCCAACAATCATTTTACTGACAACACTGAGTATAACAGTTAAACATTCAGCCTGCATTATAACATAACTCCAGCCAATATAATTATATGTCATACCACATGTTGTCAATAAAATAATTGTTAGTGAAACATCTGACAGTGAAATAACCCAGACCCATTATATGAAAATCTGTTTATATAATATTTATTCTTAAAAAGAAAATATTAATTACATGAATTGGTAATTCTGGTTGAAATTATTTTATGATTAAAATTATAGTGATTATATAAAGATTTATTTATTAATAAAAATAATATGAACATTTAGAATTATGAGATTTATGATTATATAAGGATACTTTGTTATAATTTAAAACTATTTTTCAAATCAGATACTTATAAAAAGTTATAACTATATAAGAGGTGACTATATAGAGGTCTGACTATAATAATAATAAATTTAGCAACAGCAATTAAATTTATTAAAAATACAATGGAAATAAATTATTAATTATATTATTAAATTTTATTGATTTTTTGAAATATAAATTTGTTAATTTGCATAAAATATTGGTAAAGTTTAAGCAAAAATAAATATAAAAATAAAATAAATTAACAGATATTTAGTTTACATAATAATATTAATAATTTTAGTTTTATTTCATTAGCTTTTTTTAAAGAATATTGTCTTCCATCCTCCTCCATTTCTTATATAAATAATATGATAATTTCATTAAATAAGATTCAAACACTCTTATTTTTATTATAATTCTACAAATCTTTCTTATTTTTATGTCTTCAGATAATATTTATTATTTTTATTATTGATGAAAATAATATTAAAATATACCTTAATCTTTGTCTATACTATAGAAAATAATATTAAATCTTGCACATTTTTATATTTAATTGTAAGTATTTTTAATGCTATTTAGTAAAAATATGTGCTAAGCAGCAGTAATGACTAAAAGAAAAACTATCACTTAAAGCCCTCTCAAATTCTTCTAATAACTTTCAACTATATATTAGTATTGCAAACTTATTATCAAAATGTTAGTAATAAGTGTTAGTGCTTTACTTACTAAAATAAACTTACAAAGAACATTATTAATTACAGTTGCTATGTTAATTCCTGTGTGATAAGTTTTAAATAAAATAATATCAAGTAAAAAATGCTAAAAAGTTCAATTTTTATCAATATAATGAATAGTTAAACTAAGATATATTTCATTGCTTAACATTAATGTGCAGTAAAAAGACTTTTCTAGGTATTTTTAATAAATCATAATAAATATTTAAACATTATTTGTTGAACTTCTGAATTATCTTTTTTTTAACTTGATGGTAGTTAGGAACCTTATAATAAGAGTCAAAAACAAATATCATTTTAATAAAATTTTTATTCTTTATAACACTAAAAGGCTGTTGATTAGCAATAATCTAGCATCATTCTACTCCAATTTTTCTTTTTTAGGTTAAAAATTCTTGCATTTAAATTTTAAATTTATTTGTTTTTGAACTTTTTGTATTATTATATTATCAGCAAAATTTTTAAGACATAAAACTGTGCAGTTCTGTGATATAAAAAATTTATGCAGTTCTGCGAATCTGTCAACGTGTGTTGAAGAAAAAAAGTAAGAAAATTTGTGCAGATCTTCAAGAATCAAAAAATCTGCGAAAAAATTTAAGATAAAATATATAAAAATTTCTGAAAAAAATGTTAGATAAATTTGTGAAATATTTCAGTTATACATTTTATACATATTATTTTTTAGTTATATAATGTAATTTATGCTTTCTTAATTTTAATAATTACAGTCAAATATATTTACAAATTAAAAACTAATTTATATGATATTATTAAATACAAAAAAAACTAAGTTTCTATTCTTTAATTTTTTCTTTATATGTTGTTAATAGTTTGAACATAGTTTCAGTTGGATTAATTTTAACAAATAAGTATTAAATATCTGGCAAAATCTATAAATAAAAATTCAAAGTTTTGCAATTAAAAGTTATGAAATATACTTGATTCTAGCATATCTAGATATTCAATGTTTTGGTAATTTCTAAAACCCAAAACCCATAAAAAAAAGAAATATTAGTAAAATATCATCTAAAATAATTAAAAAAAAACAGAATATTTTGAAGTTTTAGTATCTTCAAAATCCTCAATATCCTTGTCCGAACCTATAAAGAAAAGAAAATAAAAGTTAGTTATTAATATTTCATATTACAGCTAATTTCATAATATATGGAATACTTAATAAAATTTTTGCCAAGAACTTGCTGGATTATCAGAATTTGAAAAATAATAATAAGTATGTGAAAATAATTTGTTTAATGTAACTTGCAACACATCAAATTTGAAGAGATATCATGTGTTATTTTGCAAATATTATTATTTTTCAAATTGCTAACAATCTGACAATCTAATAATCCAGCAAGTTCTTGGTAAAAATTTTGTCAAGTATCCTATACATTATGAAATTAGCTGTAAATAGTAATAAAAAAATTTTTGAAGAGATTTATTTACCTTCGAAATTTTGCAATACTCATATTTGTAACTTATAAAGCAAAAAAAAAAAAAACATTAGTAAAAAAAAAATTAAAGATATTTTATTAAAATTTCACATACTCATACCTAAAAGAATCTACAAAAGAAAAAAAATAATAAATGTTAGTTATTAACATTTATTAAAAAAAAATTAAAGATATTATACCATCGAAATCTTATAATCCACCTAGAAGAATCTATAAAAAAAATAATGAAATATTAGTTAGTAATATTTTGTTTAAAAACAAAAAAAAAAAATAATAAATTTTTTGAAGGTATTATATACCTTTAATTTGTAATATCACATGTGGAATCTATAAAAGAAAAGCAAAACATTAGTTAATATTTCGTTAAAAAAAAACAAATCTTCGAGAGTATTATTTACTTTTAAAAAAGCTGCGAAGAATACCAGAACCTAAAAAAAGAAACTAACGAAATGTTAGTAAAAGTTTTACTAAGAAAAATAAAAAATATATACTGTATATATATATTTTTCAAAGCTAACTTTTGAAATCCATAATACTAATACCTGAAAACCTATAAAAAGAAAAATCAAAACATTAGTTTAATATTTTATTGAAAAAATAATAAAAAAATATTTTTAAAGGTATTTATTTACCTTTGAAGTTCCCTTATCTTATGTCAAAAAAAATCTATAAAGAAAAAAAAATGAACATTAATTATTAATATTTTATTAAATACAATAAAAGAAAGTTTTGAAGCTTACTTTTAAAATTCCATATATCTATGTCACAAAACCTAAAAAAGAATATTAAAATCCTGAATTACTCAATTTCAAAACTTACAAAACAAAAAAAATAAATGAAATATTAGAAATAATTGTTAAAAAAAAACTTTTAAAATGAAAGTAAATTTACTTTCAAAATTCTGAAAATTCACTCCTACAAAAAAAACAGAATTGTTAGTTTATTAAAAAAATAATAATAAAATTTAAAGGTATATCTTCAAAGTACCATCCAAAAAAAAACTTATAAAAGAAAAGAAAAAAAATGGTAGTAAAATGTTTTATTAAAAAAAATAAAGTAGATAATCCTAACTAACCTTCAATTTTGAAGTTTAAGAAGTTAAATCTGAAGCTGAAGTCTTACAAAAAAGAAAGAAATATTAAATTAGTAACATTTCTTTAATAAAAAAAAATCTATATCTATTTCTTCCAATACAAACCTTCAAAGTCCAGATTGAATTCTGAAGTTGAAGTTCTAATCTTTGAAGTCCAAGTTGAATCTGAATTTATAAGAAAAAAAAAATATTACATTAGTAATGTTTCTTTTAATATCCTTCTTCCTTTATTACAAATCTATTTCAAAGTCTCATACCTAAAGACCTGAACCTACAAAAGAAAGAATATTAGTTAACATTTATTAAATTAAAAAAAAAAACAAAAAAAAACAGAATTTTAAAGTCTTACCTTCAAAATAAAAGTCTGGAGCTATACTTCAGTTTTCTAAAACCTAAAGAAAAACAAAAAGAACGTTAGTAAATATTTATTTAATAAAAAAAATAATAAATAAAATTTTGAAGTCTTATCTTCAAAATGGGAATCTGAAGCTGTACTTCAGTTTTCTGGCATCTAAAAAAAACAAAAAAAACATTAGTAAACATTCATTTAATAAAAAAAAATAAACAATAAAATTTTAAAGTAAATTACGAGTCTAGAGCTATACTTTAGTTTCCTGAAATCTAAAAAAAATACAAAAAGAATATTAGTAAATATTTATTAAATAAAAAAAATATATATTTATTTACCCTTAAAGTAAAGTTTGGAGATAATAAAAGGAGTTCAGAGTCCTGCAAAAAAAAACTAAAAAAAAAAAAAATCTGCATGTCACAGATTAAACATGAAATTTGGAGAACTTATCAATTTTGTCTAAGACTTTGAACCCTAAAATTTAAACAGTTAAATAATAGTTTAATTGAAGTTTATTAGAATAAAAAAAAATCTTCAAAGATTTTTACATAAAATTTTTAATAAATTTGTAATATTGGAGATTATTGCAGATTTTTTCTAAAAATTTGATTAAAAAAATTTAGAAAAAAGAACTGCACAGACATTTATCAAAAAATACATAAAAAAAAAGCAAAAATCTGCAAATTTTGCAGATTTTCGCAATTCTGCATTTCTAAAATTTGATAATAGTATTTACTTGAAAGATTTAATATTAGAGTTTTCTGACTTAATAGAAAAAACATAACCACATATTTTATATACTAATACATTTGGGTAAGATAGATTTTTACAATTTACATAATTCTATACTAAAGTAGTTTTACATGAAAATTCAGACTCATTTATTTCATTATCTATATTATCAATATTTAAACAAATACATTATCTGAGATTTACTTATTATTATATATAAGCATATTAGATTATTAGCAAATAGCCTCAAATAGCATATTGGTATATTGCTATAAATCTTATTATTTTTGAAATTCTATTGGATAGAACTTTTTAGGACCAGATATTATCAGTTTTAAATCTAAACCTAAAGATTTATAAATCCAATCTTAGGATTAAGTTTTTAGATTTAGAACTTAGAATTTTATTATTTTTACCTTTTAAGTAATTATAATACTCTTTTCTATTATACAACTAGTATTACTATAAATAATACAAATAAACAAGGATAAGTCAATATAAACTTATAGTAGTACTATTATTATACAATAACAAATTAACCAGAATTATAGCCAGAATCTTAAAAACCTTAAGTAAATAATAATGAAAGGAGGTTATAAATAACTTAGTAAAGAAATATTCTAATATTTCTTTTTTTTTTATTTTTATAGAAAATAGTTTTGGAGATAATTTTTTTTGTAATATATATATATACTCCTATAATTAAATTTTACATACTGTAATATTAAATTTTTAATAAAAATAATTTTATTAAAAAATTTTTTTAAATAAAAAATTTCTAATTTTTTTTTGAAAAAGTCTTTGTGCCATCCTAGGTAGCATCTAATTTTTTGCCACCTACTGTTATATATAATCATATGATCACATGTATTTATTTATTATTTACCAGTTATAGCAACAAAAATTTTCTTTCTCCCATTTTTTTTTTCTAATATTTTATCAAAAATAAGATCAAATACTTTCAGATAATTTATTAAAAAAAGGTCGTTTTGTCAAGCTTAAATAATTATTTATGAAGTTATGTATATTTTTATAACAAATGCATACGTATTTTTTTGTACTATGATTTTAGAGTATAAGTTTAATACTTTGGTTATTTATTATAATTTAAGCAAAGTTGTTCAGTAGATCTCAAACTACTTCTATCTAAATTTTCTTAAGGTTTGGATGAATATTTATGAAGTTATTCATATTTTTTGTAGCAATATTATTTTTATTCATTTAGTAACTTCAGAGTGTAATTTCAGCATTTTGAACAAATGAAATTGCTTATTATGGTTAAGTAAAGTTATTCAGCAGATCAAAAACTACTGCTATATAAATTTTCATAAGGTTTGGATAAATATTTATAGAATTATTCATATTTTTCGTAATGATACCAACTCACGAAAATTTTTATCTATTTAGTAACTTAGAGCTTTAGCACTTCGTTAAATGAAATTAACTACTGCGACTTAAGTAAAGTTGTTTAATGAGTCAAAAACTATTTTTATTTAAATATTCATAAGGTTTTCATGAATCCATTAGTCTTTTTGAAATAATATTAAAATACGTTTTTTATATGTATTTTGTTTATATTTACTGTACTTTATAAAATAATGAAACAAATCTTAATAACAAATAAATTTTTCATCTATTTTATTAATTTTTATACAGTCATCCCCCTATATAATCACACCTCTTAGGACTGAAAAAAAAGGTGTAATTATAAAAAACCTATATAATATGACAGGATCCCGAACAATATATGAATAGGTAGGATTT
>QKYT01000008.1:131910-149697 GCA_003550305.1 Glomus cerebriforme
ATCTAAACAGGAGTTAATTGCGGCAATACAAGAGGAGTGGCGAAAAATTACTATTGAGACATGTCATCACTTAATTTTAAGTATGTCTAATCGGGTTAAAGCAGTAATTAAGGCCAAAGGTGGTCATACTAAATATTNATTTTTTCGTGATAATATTTTTNATATAATTANTTTATATTTTATATTTTAATATAATAAAATTTATTTGCCAATTAATAAGTACAAAAAAAATTTTTACATGTGCACAAAATTATGAATTTTACATTATAAATTTATAAATAAAAAAAAATCCAGTAATTTATTGTAGACCTGTGTATTATATCAGTCATAATTCAAAAAAATCTATTTTGCAAGAAAGTATACTACTGAGATAGCATAAGCTTTAACCCTACCTTCAAATAATCCTGATTTTACATAAATAAAATAATACTTAGTACTGCTTTATATAAGAATATAAAAGTACTATTCTGATAATAAGTTTATTCTATTGAATTTTTAGTACTTTCATTAATGGCAAGGAATTATTTAGTGATACAATTCATAAGTGTTGCATATGAACAAGATAAGTTTATTATATAACAGTTGGTAAAAAAATAATTTAATATTACAAATAATTTATTATTTTAATTGATTAATTTATTAATTTTTGTGTTTATCCTTTTTTTTTATTTTAAAATTAGCCTTTTCTGTTGATGAAAATACAATTATGAAAACTCAAAATTGACTGCAACCAGAAACTGCAAGGACATCATTATATACTAAAAGTTGGATAAATAATAATGTTAAAGAAAAAAATATGGTAATTAAGATTTTAATAAATAAATAAATGGTATAATAAAATTTTGCAAAAAAATATATTCTTGTTATTATTAAGCTTGAAATTTTAATTTTCATATAACAAAATTTATAAATAATTTAGTCTAAGGATCAGGTTTAGGACTGGACTTAATAAGATTCAAGTTCTAGGACTTACTCTCTTAGGACCTGATCTGCAGATCTGTTCAATAGGACTTATAGGTCTCAGGACCAAGATCAGATCAGGATCAACTTAACCATTCCTACCAAAGGATGTCTTTTTTCAAGAATTGATTCACAAAAATACCAAGGATCATAAGGCATTAGTAGTAGATCTCTTGTTTTTGTTGACCAATCTACACACTCTTTATAAATGCACATATTTATGGGAGATGCATTTATAGAAAGTTGACTATTGTATATTTTTAATATTTGTATAAAAAAAAATAAATTTTATATTAACTTGCTTTAATTTATGAAATGATCATAAAAATCAGCTAAAATTAAATTAGTAAATCTATGACATCTGATTTTATATCACCATGTGATAAGTTCGATGTGATTAAATATAAATTGAATATAATAAGTTACTATATTTCTTTAATTTGAGACCTCAGGTTATATGAAATATGAGTGAAGATTTAAAGGATATCGCGAGAGAAGTTCACGAGATATTATATTCAAAGAGAAAGAATGCACAACAGAACATAGTTAGAACATATTATGACACCAGTGCTGGTGAGTAAATAATAGACTTGTATAAGTATAACATTTTCTCGCGTTTTTCTCAACAATTTTTTTGTAGTTTTTGAGGAACCAATCATTTTTGTAAGAGGACAGGACGAAATAATCCGGCAATTTCTTTTTATGGCCACTATATTCATCTCCATTACTGCAGAAATATATTCAATAACTGATTCAATGGTAGCTGGAAATCACCATATCGTTAGTATTGATGCCCTCATTAAATATCGTCTTCCTTTAAAACCAATAATATTTCGTCAAGAAATTGAATTAAGAACAATTACGAAATTGGAATTTGATGAACAAAATAAGATTGTTAAACATGAAGATATTTGGAGTATAAAGGATTTAGTGGAAACTTTGCCATGTGTGGGATGGGTTTATTCTTATTTCGGAAGAAAGTCTGTGGGACTTTTTACAAATCAGCTTGTAGATTGGGTACAAAATGGTATTAGAAATTTTATTGAGTATTAATGTTTGAATTGTGTTAAAATTATTGTATCATTTATTTTTTAATTAAGTATTTTGAAAAGCAAGAAATTCTTTCAATTTTCCTAACGCTTTATATCTATGAGATATTGTATTTTTGGTACTTTTTGGCATTTCATCATATGTTTGATCAAATCCATCCGGTTGAAAAATAGGATCCCATCCAAAATTTTTGGGTCCACGCGCTGGCACAATTTTACCCTAATATATTAAATAATGGATTAATATTATTCCTAATTATTCTGAATTCTGAAAATGTCTAAAACTCACATCAGTACGACCTTCGAATAATACCGGCTCCGCATCAGGTCCTGAAGAATACGCAAATGTGCATAAAGCATATGCAGATTTATCTTCGAATCCTTCTAACATTTTGTTTAAACCATCGTGTCCCAATTTATCCAAGAACCATTTTCTATTTTAATAAATGAATTCATATAAGAATTTAAGATTATGAATGGGTTAAATTATTGTAACAAAGACATACATGTATGGGCCAGGTAAACCTTCCAACGCATTGAAACAAAGACACGTATCTTCTGTTATTACAGGTCTATTCAACTATGTATGAAAAAATGATAATCATATATATATATATAAGAAACTTATATAGAGTAAATTGACATTTAACATACTGCAACCGAAGCTTTACGGCATTTATCAGCTGAAATTTCTTGAGGGGTTCCTTGAATTTCTGTTACTATTTCAAGGGAACAAATAATTTCGTGCCAGTAAATGAACAAACTTTTTCATAGATAGTACAAATACAGACAAACAGTACATACAGTCAAGTTTATGATTTATTAGATTTACACTCGAGCCTAGGATAGCTTGAACTTCTTCAAGTTTCTTTTTATTACCTGTGACAAAAACTAAAAAAAAAACAACGAAAAGTTACTCTGTATTTAATATGGGAATAATTTTTGTATTTTACCTAATTCTAAATCTTTTGTGGCCATAGCGAAAACGAAATAAAAAAAAATAAAAGTTGATAATCTCTAACCTCACGTGACTTGCTTTTTATTATTGCTACTGTATAGTTACACGCTTAACAAATATATATAACATTTTCAATTCTAATTGATCTCATGATACTTCGTCTATTTCCATCGTTCCATCATCTGTACAACCATCATCAAATGAATGTAAAATGCGTACTAAATTTTGATACATTTTTGCCATTTTATCATCATCTGTTTTTGATATATTTTGTACTAATGTACGAAACATTATCTCCTCGTCTTCAACAAGATTTAGTTCATTTAACTTTAAAAAGATAAAAAGAATCAATATTTTCCTTCAATTATAGTATTTTTGATGTCTAATTTTACTACATACCTCTTGATTGGATTGATCCATACTACCATGGTCAGGGAACATAGATTCAAAGATTGTTTTTTTGTTTGTATATAATTTATGAATATTCTCTTGATCATCTGACAAGGGAACAAATCCAAGTACAGAAGCTGATGAACCATATTTTGCCACTAAAGTTTCTTCAATCACTAATATACTAACTAATGCATCATCTATACTTCCAACACTACGTAGACACAACTTTAAGTACCATTTAATATATAAGAAATAAATTTAAATGAGTGAATAATATTAATGATCATATACTGTATATGTATTGATGTACTGATTACTGAATATTACCTTGGCGTGACAGCTCGCTATTCGTAACAATGACTATTTATAAATAAATAAAAATTTAAAAAATTGAAGGTTATTCATGAAATTGGTTCCTCAATAAATACCTCAAGTAAAGCCGTTGAAGACGCGAATCCTTGACTTGCTCCTTTGAGTTTACGACATACTAAGAAATATTTACGTAAAATATCTTTACATTCCGTTGATAACCTAGTTAAAATCAAAATATATTATTAAATTACGTGAAATTCAATTGATGCACAATAAATTAAATACTGCTCACTTGACTTCGGTGCTGCTAGCTACTGCAATGAACTATATAAGGGAAATTAAGAAAGCTCTTCATATCACATTATTTATTTGAGTTTGTTATATAATATTATTGTTCATACAAACCTGCTTAAATTCTTCAAAGGTCAATACAGCCAATTTTTCTTTATGATTCTTTTCTTCTAATCTTACAGTGGCTTGTTCAAGCAAGTGATCCACAATAAGTCCATTTGTTACCGAATCAATCGACTCATTGAGGTGGACAACAAGGTCAAATGTGCTGTAATATGTCAAAAGAATTTTAAAAAATTTCTAAACTATCATTAAAGCTATCTCTCACTTACTCAATTATTGGTTTAACAGCATCGTTGCATATTTTCTAAAGTAAAAATTATAAATAATAAATATTTTACATTGTGAAACTAAATTCCTAATTTCTAACTTACGTCAATTCCTTTTGAAGATCCTACTTTGTTACTGTTCATTCCTTTGTCAGAAGATTGCTTTGCGACAGACCATCCCCAACAGTTAGTATTCAAGTTGATTCCAACTCGATGATGACGATTCTGTACCGATAACTTTGAGCTTTTGCTCATAACTAAAGTACAACCACAAAGTAAAATAATAAGATAAAGAAAGAATAATCAAATGTAGTCTAGATTAAGTCTACAACCTAGTCTTAATGACCCAACGTCTTTTTTACTCAAAGTGTCCAAATTAACTAAAAGAATACCATCTCTTGACCTTGCAAGAATTGTGGCTAAGAGGAAAACAAAATTTTAATAGCAATAAATTAAAGAGAAAAAATCAAATGCGATATCTCATACATTCAATGAAAGTTTCTTTTCCCATATTCTGACCATCTTGTACGATATAAAGAGGTTGTTTCTTTTTATCAATACCATGAGTCCATTCCTCATGCCTAAATCAAAAAATATTTGCGTTAAATTTGCAAGTAGTAACATAAGCACAAGTATTCTAGACAATTGATGAACCTTTTTAATTCTGATACTCGTCTAATAATTCGTGGAACGATAGGGTTATATCCATCACTCAAAATCATGAAATGGACGCTGGGTAAAATTTCTTGTTTCTTTGACTGTTGTTCAGAAAGCGCGACTAGGCTATAAAACGTAACCAGGAATGTAAAATTTTGCAAGAATTGGATATAATGTAATTGCATTTATTCTCAACCTTAATAACATAAATAACTTGATTTTTCTATATGTAGGCCGAGGTGCGATGTCATCTAATTAAATAATTTGTCAGTTTCTGTATAGGTGATGCAAATAATTGAGAACTTGATTACCACAAAATATGTCTACAAGTCGTTGAGTGAACGCCCATGCTGATAGATTTGCTAGTATTGGATAAATATAATTATATAATCATTATTTATAAAGTTTAATATTTTAAAAATTCTGTATGTTTTACCCTTTTGAAGACTAACTATAACATCTGGCAAAATGTATGAATGATGATGTTCTTCGTTAAGCGAAAACCTCTCGGTATGTCTCGCTTCATTCTATAATGCATGCGTAAATTAAAAGTAAACATTCGATCATAATAAATTTCGAGATTTATTATAAAAATTACCGAAGTTATGTATTTAATATTATTAACCTAATAATAATTGTGAATTATAATTAGCCTTTGTTTAAGAGAATTAAAGACCTGGAAATTTTTTACCTCAATGTGTAAACCATTATCATACCAAGACCTAGTGCAATATTTTCCATCTTTTTAAATAGATAAAAGTCAGAAAGAAAATAATGTGTTTCATTTAAAAAAAATAAACATGCTTTACCATCTAATGTAGGAAAATGTCTTCCAACAAGTCCAATAACTTCAATAATTTGACCAATTTCAATCTTGCTCGTCAACTCATCTGATTAATAATTTGTTTTTAAGTTGACCCATTTTTATACGATAAAATAATATACTCAAATCTTTGTCTCACCCTCGACAAATGCATGTATTGTATTAGTGAAAGATCCGTCATTTTCTTCTTCATCCACACATGACAAACGAATATGTTGACGAACTTAAGTTGAATTAATAATTTAAATAGATAAATAAAATAAAGTCAACCCACCATAATTTACACACCTGTATAAACTCTATCAACCACCATTTCTTTCATCTCTTGTTCACAATGACTACAATATAAATCAATATCATGTAATGACGCACTATTGAATTCAAAAAGCTTTAGTCGAATAAAAAAAAAAAGCTATTCGAAGTTGACGAAATAACAATTCTCAAAAATACCTGGTGCTTGTATTTAAGTATTCCTTATCTTCAGTACGTTTAATTACGCGATTTGTTCGAGCGTTAAGAATTATGTGAAGGTAATTCTTGTTACGACATTCAGGATTATCGCAACTAAAAGTACGACTGAATCTGAAGTAATTTAACCGCGATATAATGATTGATATAATGATTGGTTGGAGAATAATTCAAGGTATTAATATTTATCATGCGTCTTTTGCACTTACATCACGAACGTTGGCATCCATACACATTCTACAATTCCTCTTGTGATAGCAAATAATGGATCCTTACTGTGACGCGTTTTATGAAATGCCGTTAAATATTTATCCATTTGATATCTTATAAAAAAATAATCGGAAATTTAAATAAATTGGTTTAAGCAATTATTTAAGTAAATATTATAAGGTAATACTTGTCTGGAAGGTCTTCTAACCGAATTTTACTTCGAACTTGTTCGGCCATAAGAATTTCATCGGGACCAAATGTCGATTGTAGAATAAAAAGACAAGCCTCAGTGAAGTCCTCGTCTAAATGTGTCACGACAAAGTTATCAAGAAGACGATCTCCAAGAATTGCTAAAAAATACGGAAAATTTAAAAAATATAATTAAAATATTCAAATCAGCATATATTGTGAATATTCTTACGATCAAATTCCAATAAAATTACTGGATCGATCCGTAAGGAAATGTCGTATCGATTAATATTGGATTTCAACTAAATAATATAATTTATTAATTTATAAATAAATTCCTGATTAAATATAAGTTCGGATGGATTATGATTAAAATCAACATACTTGAGATTTGACAGTTTGAGAACGTGCTTTGGCTTCATGAATAGCATTCATATGATATCTTCTCAAATCTATAACAATCGAAGTCTGTAAACACAGTTACGCGATATCATTATTTCATTAACTTTGGTTTAACGTACAAAGCATAATTTGCTCTAATTTATCCATATATTCTGGCTCATTGGTTAACAAATGTCTATCAACTGGATGGACTTTAGAGGTTTTATCCACCTGTAAAATATATTTTTCATTAATAAAAATCTTTTAGGTTATATAATACGTGAATATTACATTATCATGTCTTTCGCTTCGTTTTCTTTTGTTAACATTACTATTATTCAATTGTTGTAAAGAATACTGTTCTTTAAATTCTCTTAATCTTTTACTCTTTTCATTCTCTTGAGTTGAACTGGTAGGATATGCCGCTGGTGTGATTTCTTTGTTAATCTCATCCACTTCGATCTGTGTTACATTAGCTTCTTGAACTGATTGATTCGAATTAATATCTGGGGTTTCTGTTGTATTTAATAATGTATGATTGCGCTGTATATTTAATCGACGCGTGGAAAATGTTTGTAAAGGAGAATTTTGTATTAAATTATCGCGTTCCTTTCGGTTATCAAAGACACAAGATATCGTATCGTCTGATGATCTATTGGAAGATGATTTTGATGAATCTGGAGTCCGCGGGAATATATTACTAGAAATTCCGCTTGTAGGTTTAATGGGTGTATTAACATTTATCAACAAATTAACTTCCGTCTGATCGTTTTGTTTCTTATATGTGAACATGTTCGCTCATAAGTAGACTATCATATTATGTAAAAAAAAAAGAAAGAAAGAAAAAATAACGAATAACGCGCAAATTGAATAGAAATTAATATTTGCTTACAATATATGGTTTTGCTTGTGTAATATCAGAATTTCTAGTTTTAGGCTTTTTATACATAAATCTCTCCCTCAAAGAAAGTATACTTTGATTCGCTCTACTTTGTTGTGAATTATCATTATGGGGTGTTGTAGAAGAATATCGTTGCATTATTATTTATATCAGTAAAAAGAAGATAAATGAGGATGAAAAAATCGCGTTATTCAAATTAAATATTGGGGTGACACATTGAAAATCAATCAGAATGAGATCGTCTGAATTTGTTTCTTAATCAGGATACCTCCCTCACTAGCAATTATCGTTCTTATACGTGTACGACATACTTAACTATATAAGAAAATAGCACCTGATCGTATAAGAACGATACATTTGCCCCTCGCAACGTTAAAAAAATAACCATGAAAACTTTGCAAGTAAGTCAAATTTTCAAAGCTTAGTATCAAAATATATGAGTAATAGAGAAACTAACTCTCCAAACAGTATCTGTTACGACTTTTCATTAGCATTATTTATATATAACGAGAAAATTTTTTTTAAATATCACCGCTTGTGCAAAGTTTCATTCCATTTTTAATTTGCCCGAAATTCCACCCTAATGCTAGTGCGATGACAATCACCTGCGATGACATTTATTGTTTTAAATAGATAACAATTTCAATCTAACTTAAAATTCATCTGATTAAATAAATTTATTTTTCGGATCATGTGCACAGATCATGTGTAACCCGGCGAAATTTGTCCGGCTACCATTTTGCATGTGTGACAGGTTTGTGGCGCAGCTACCCGATGTGGCGCAACAAACCATCATAAAAAGAAAATTGTTTATATTAACATATAGCCTTTAAAAGTTACTAAATATACCTAATTTCGGCTGCTCTGTAAGTTTACTTAGAGTGTTAAAAGCAGTTTTAAATATCATTATTGACTTCTTGACAAAAATTTTATTTTCGTCAAATCCATTTTTGGAAATGATCGGCAAAGAAGTAAAATCAATCATTTATATGTAAAGTCAAAAATGGCATTTTAAACCTCCTTCCAAAGCATAAGTAAACTTGCAGAGCAGCCGAAATTACATCTACAGTAAAAACTTAAAAGCTTTATTACAAAGAAAAAAATTGTTATGTATTTTTTTTGAAAAATTACTGTGCCACAAACCTGGCAGATTTCAGACGTGCTACCATTTTTTTCTGGAGTAGCTATATTGGTCACAAGACTGAATGATTGAATGAAAATGTGCCATCCAATAAAATTGTTATCGTTCTATCATGCTGTAGTATAGTAAAAGTTAAGCTTATATAACTATATTATGTATAAACAACAAATAAACATATTTAAAGTGACAAGGGTGTTCTCTAAGTTAGAAAAAGCTAAAATAAAATTTTAAAACATTTACCTGTAGAGGAAGCTGAATCAATACAATACTTTAAGTTGATCAATAGGAAAAGGATTTTTTTCATTTGCTACCCAGACATAACTTTACAAGAATGTTATCATAATTCTTAAATTCCTAAAATTTTCATTTGTTGAAAGGCGGAGTTGTAATTTATATTTCAACTTCTTTTAACTTAACCAATAATGTTGCCAAGCTTTATTAAGAAATCACCATTATTGCTTGTGCATGAATATTACTGATGAGTGAAGTCTAGGTAGCATGTAAATGACGCCCAAAGATTATGCAGAAATCAAAGATTAATGCCATCTATTACGAATGAATTATTGTTCATAGTTATTTAAGTAATTGCATTACATGTAAATATTTATACGTGATATACGTGATACAACTTGTTAAATAGTTCCAAAACTTTATTTTTACTTTCTTTCAAACAGAAAATGCAGAGAATGAATCACAAAAAAAGAAAGCAATAAAACAATCTACCTTGCTTTAAGCAGTTATTTATGGTGAGTAAAGTTTATTAATTAGTTTATTTTTTTTTTCTTGTGAAATGGAAAATAAAAGGTTCGTTTGTGAATCTACTCTACTTATATAGATTAAGAATAATTATATAAAATTAAATTTTTGTCAAAATACTTATCGAACCCCAAAGAAAAATTATCTCAATGTCCTTTCACTCTAGATTAATTTCTATTAATAGATGAATTATAAAATTTTCCTTATTTATTACAATAAAATATGTGTCGTCAAAGTCTGGGTTAAACCAGATTCTGCTAAATTGTGATGAATAAATAGCCTTTCTACCTTGCCAAAGCTTGGTCTAATACTGTATATTGTTGACGTAGATTTCGGGAAAGGATTTTTCACACTAATGTCATTTACCATGAATTCAAACGAAAAAAAATATATATATAATCAACATTTACTTCTTCCAAGAATAACTCTACTTATTAACTGTGGATACACAACAATCTCAATAATCAGTTTCATCTGTTTCTGTGTCAAACATTCCTAAACAAATCCCTGATTCACGTAACAATCTATTTAAATCTTTGTAGTAATTTTCTTAATGAGGTATCATTAAAGAGTTATATTGGTGAATTTAATAACTTTTTATTAGCTTTCCAAACTAGGATGACCGCATGAAGCACATCTTCTTTCTCCGAACGAGCGAGTAATGATATTGGATGAGTAATATTTTCATGTAATCGATAAGCTTTTAGATATCTTTTGAAAGAATGGATTATCCCCTAGCTATAAAGCTTTGGCAAAATTATCAATATCACTTTATATTTTCAATTTGATACGACAATTATTAATAAGACAAAAATTATTTTAAACAAGTACAAGAAATTCAATGATTGTAATGTATGATTGGATCTTTAAATTGAATAAATATTACCTAAATTTAGGTAGAAGAAGGGAAGGTTCTGATCGGTACTAGTTTATAATTAAAGTTAAATCTATTTTTGATTTTATGGAACATAAATATCATAGGATATTAAATAAATATAAGTACAAATCAATTTGGATTGGCTCGATATCATATGATCAAATAAATGAAACTATATTTTTTTTTACAACACTCCGTGTATTACAAGATAAGAGATTTTAGCCACTTTACTAGAAAAGTTTATATGGTCATTTATATGGAGTCGTTAGGGTTTGACAAATTGGGTAGATTTAATAAAAACATCATTACCCGTCTCAAAAAATCATAGCATTATATTTGTATTTTCTTTTCTTTTTTTTTTTTGTGATGAATATTATTTGTTTTCTTTAAAAAAGATTTGTTGTACATATTGTAGTAGTTGCACGATACTTTCATTGACAGAAGATTGGCTACATGCATAGATAAATTATCGTTTTTTCCCTTATTATGCATGTCGACCTATATGTTTATTATAATAAACACTTTTAATTCATATCTTTTATCAAAGAGTTTCAGTTCACTCTTAATATCTAAAAAAAAAAGTATTTATTTAGATTTACCTTTTTTTAAAAGTTATTGTAGTTATTTTTATAATTGAGAATGTTATATATCTTTTTTATCAACATATCAATGCATTATTTATTATATTTTATAATACTTATTCTTCGAGAAATTATACTCCTTCATGTGATTCGTTTCACGACTTTTAACATATAAATGCATAAAAATCAATCCATCATTTGTATTGGTATTTTTTTTTTTTTTTTGCCTCGATAATTGAAAAGATGGCACAATTAAATAAATTGATAAATTACGTGAAATATCAATATCATAAAGTGAAGTTAATTCATTTATTAATTACGGCATTAATAATAACTTTATTCGCAACACCTTATTATATAGATTATAATAATTATATATCTATTAACGATGAATATATATCAATTTCAACTCCTTATCAAGATAATAATCCGATACAAAACATGACATGTCCACATTATAAAACCGTATTATTTATCTCTTCAGAAATGGAACAAATTGACAAACGTATGTTAATGAGAGAAGAATTATTTGGTATTACAGATAATTTAATTCCTTGTATGAAACAAGATACTACCGAAATTTTATATAAATTTTTTGTAAGAAAATCAGAGAATATTGATGAAAAATTATTGTATTTGTATAAAACTGAACAAATGGAATATTATAATGATATTGTTGAAGTTGATGTACAACAAAGTGATGATTGGCATCAATCTTTACTTGAACATGTGAGTATCCGCAAGTTAGAGTAAGATCACATGATCATTCTATAACCCTTTTTTTCTCATTTTTTTTTTTTTTTTGTCTTTTCCAAATTTTTAAATATATTTAGGCTCAATCTTTACAAGAAAGTTGTACAACATTTGATCATTTAATATTAATCGATATATTTACTATGATAAATCTCGAAAAAGTTCAAAATAAAATTTTATCCTCAATGGATGATACACGAAAAATGGTATGGGGATCTTTCGTTTCTAATAGGACGGAAAATATGGCAGTAATAATGGGATCATCAGCAATACAACCAATTCTTAATAATTTAAATCTTAAATTAAATTACACAAGTATTATATCAAGTTTATATTTTTATAATCAAAACAATCCAAATGAAAAAATTCTGGATGATTTGATTTTTATTAATGATCCAATAAGTATATTAGAATGGCCAAATTCAATTAAAGGTATTGATTGTATTGATTGTATTTTTGCAATTGGTCATCTTTATCAAGATTTGGAAATTAGAAATATTAAGAATGAACTAAATATTTCAACGACACTTCCTTGTAATGCTCGCTCGGATCTTAAAATGTATTCAAAAGAGACGACAAGTAAATCAAGATCAAATATAGCTGTGTTATCAAGTAGTTTCTTATATGATGATAGTTGTATGGTGAAGGCCGGTCTTCTTTCTTCAAAAAATAAACGTGAATATGCCGAAAAATATGGTTATGCGTTCGTACCTCGTTCAACCGAATTTATTCAACAAATTTATCAAAAAAGGAGAGCAGTTTGGGGTAAAATTGATGCCATAGAAAAAGTTTTACCCTATTATGAATGGTTATTGTGGATTGATATGGATGCTATTTTCGTTAATAGATCTATTTCTATTGAAAAATTATTGAAAGATTGTGAAGAAAGAGCTGGTGGAAAAAAAGCATTTGAAAAAATTAATCTTATTATAGCTAGACCTGTTGGTGATAAAATGATTAACGCTGGTGTTTTTTTAGTTAGAAATTCTGATTGGGCTAGAGATTTTTTTAGACATGGGGTACAACCTAGATATGATCTTTCTACTGGTAGAAATAGTTTAGAACAACAAGCCATACGTGATTCTATTAAAAAACCATATTGGGGACCAAATGTAAGTATAAAGAAAATAGTTCCTTTTTGTCATTTTGAAAAATTTTTATTCTAATTTACTTCTATTATCATAGGTTTTGTATTTAGATCAAGATGATCATACAATAAATACTTTCCCTAATAGATATGTTCGTGGTGATTATATTGTACATTATGCACCTGTACCCGGATGTCCTGCTACTAAAGTACTTAAGGGGTTATTAAAAATTAAAGTGTTAGAAGAATCCCCTAATGCTTTTATATCAATACCATTTTAAATATTTCAAAAAATTGATAATTTGATAATAATCTTTCTTATAATTTGTATAATTTGTATTTTTTTTTTTCAATTTGTAACATTAGGAATAAATAAATAAAAATGATTAATCTACAGTATTAAAAAAATAAAATAATTTATATAATGTATTATTATTAAATGCTTTGATACTGAACAGTCATGTGATGAAAATTTTTAGATCAGGAATGTATAAATTAATAACACTCTCCCATGCGGGAATTTCTTTTAACCGATGTATAACGATTGAGTCTGGTGATGCCCATGGTCTCCAACTAAAATGTTTTCTAATTCTTGGATCATTAAAAATTAAACAATTTTCTGATATTAGAATCCGAGTTGAATTTGCATGATTCATCAACCAGTATCCCAAATACCGATCCTCGTGCCCATCCCATTCAGTTTGATTGAATGGAGAAGAGGCAATCATGTGAACGTGATCTATTGAAAGAACTTCAAGTTCTCCATAAACAAAGTGAGCAGGATTCTCAAATCCATAATACAAATTTTTTCGTGGCAATGGTCGAAGGTTGAGAGCTAAATTTTGAAAATGTATAAATGCATCATCATCTGTCTTTATGACGTAATCGTATTGCTTTTCAGAGTACCCAGCGACCCACTTCCAATAATAATATGCCTTGTTTTTATTCATATTCTCTATAGTATCCAACATTATAAGGTCACCATAGGTATCATTTTCGATGTTTAATTGTGATTTTAATTTAGGAGTATATTCATCTTGAGGTGGTATTCCAATGATAAACCTAAAATCCACTTTATCATCAATCAAATTTAATTGTTGTTTTAAATTTATCGTTCGTAATAAATTTCGAATTTCAAATGTATCCGCCACTGTCCATATGCCAATAAAGATACGAACTGGTGACCAATTCCATAATTGTTTGAAAGTAAATCCTTTTCCTTCATGATAACTATCACATTCCATCTTTTTTTGGAAAGGAATAGGCCCATATGTTTTATTTCCTTTATAAGTGTGTTTTATCCATTTTGGGTTTGATTTTGGTCTCGGTGTTGATTTCTGTGTTTGTTCTGGAGCTGCTATTAAAGTTGTTGAAACTAATTGTGTAGTACTATTTTCATTCAAGCGAGAGGATGATACGGGTGGTGATATTTGTGTTGTTGTAATGTTATTATTATATTCTAAATAAAAAAATGCAATAATGAGTAGACATATTATTATAATTGAGAATAATATAAACGGGCGATGAGCCATTTTAAACGGATAAAGAATAAAAATATTTTTAAAAAGTGAAAATTAAGTTTTTTTTTTTTAAAAAACCAGACGGATTATCAACAAGCATATCACCCCACTTTTTTTCTCTTACACTGAATGTTTACAATTTTTAAGTAATCACATGCTCAACAAAGAATTATGCAGATTTCTAAAAAAAAACCAAAATAACAATTTTAAAAATAAAAAATAATAGTGACATGTGGATCAGACTTAAAACCACTTAAATATGATTTTTACCGTCATTGTGCCACGTTAAACAAGTGATAGAGATCTCGATTTTCTCGGCGAATATCAAACGTTAAAATGTCCGTGTTGATTTGAAAAAAGTTATAAGGGATGAAGAATCGAATAATCCACACTCTCATCATGGTTTAGTTGATGATTTTAATAATATTATTAAGCTCGATTTTATTCATGATTTTGGAAAATAATACGGCTGCTCCTGACTATTCATATTTAAAGATAGACAAGGGGACGATTGTCAATCCTTGTCTGTCAATCCTGTCAAAAGGAAATCCTAGCTTTAATTTTATTATTTTCTAAATTATCAACTTATTTTTGTGATAAAATCAGCCGTAAAATTTCAGTCAATATACTAAGAAAAGATAAACAAGAGTAATGTTGCCAAATGGCCACACGGTAATCTTGTCCTGACAAATCAGATTTCTCAGGTTTGGTTTTGTGTGAAAGATGTTTTTTTTTTGAGGAGAAAAAATAATTAATGGTTTAGAAATTGTAATTTTTTTTTTTGCTTTTAAATGTTAAGTTTTGAAGAGGGATTTGACATTTATAATACTCACAATTAGAATCAGAGTCAATTAGTTTTTTAACTATGCAAGATAAAAATTCCAGTAAAAGGCATTTCGATTAAAGGCTTGCGGCCCCGTTTGTTTTGACTTGGTATATTCATTGAAGCAGTTGAAAGTCAACATTAGCTCTGTAGAACGTGAAGAAAAGATTAATATTATATCACTCGAAATATTTTAGACGATAAACCAAGTTTTACACTTACGACATGTGGAATGTAAAGTTGTTAATAGAACTTTGGTGAGAAGTTATGTAATTTGGCCAACATCACAATTTCCTTTTTGAATTATACTAGCCTTGTACTTATTTAAAAGACTAATTCGTAAATCGTATTTGTAACACATTTTTTGTAACACATGACACATGATATTTTTAACAACGTTTCGTTTATGTTACTTATTAGGGCACACATAACACGGGCTATAAAATTTGTGAGCCGGATATATTGAATTTTTCACTTCTATAAGTTTACATGCTACTATTTCGAATTTGTCTTTAAGGTCATTAATAAAATGAAGCATTAAAAAAGCAAGACAAAGTAAAATAATATATACCAATTGGAATTCTGTTATTTTGTAGAACAAAATCGGGAGTTAATCGTTATCTCAATCTGTAATGCAGGAAACGTAAATAGTGATATGTCACAATTTACAATGATGGCAACGTGCCAAGCTTTGTAAAACCAACAAATGTAGCTTTCCAGGAAAGGTTAAAGCAAAAGGTTAAAACATCTGATGAATTGATGAAAGAAAAATGTTTTTGTTTTTTTTTTTGTGGATAACAGATAAGTAGTTACGATTTTTCTATACAATATGATTTTTAAAAATGAATTCTATTAATTATTCTTATTTCCCATTTGCATAAATGAACATGTGTTTATATTGGTTTATATTGAAAAAATCAAGTTTAAATATGATCTGATGCCAAGGACATTAAGGCTATGCCGGAACAGGCTAGAATTGGTAAATACACGTTTAACTTGATTAGGTAAAATGTTTATTTTTTTTTATAGGTTTTTTTTCCTTTATCAACGTTCATTTTCAAATATACTGGCGTAATTATATATTTTTATAAAAATATATAATTTCTTTAAATTGTCCGTGGCGCAGTATCGAACGCCATTATTAATAACAGAGAGGTAACGTTATACTATTTATTATGAAACCAAAAATGCAGGGATGTTTTATAAATAAAACATGTACAGTACTAAAAACATACTTATTCCAGAATAAATTCGGTTTCTTTTTATTTTTTGATTGAATTTTTCTAAGTTTGGGATTTTTACGTTTATTTCGACTACTGTAATATCATTCGACATATGCGGAAGAATGTGAAATCCAAAGCGAGAATGATAAATATACCTTCTCGGAGTACAACGGGTGTTCAGTTATGTCACAATAATAAATTTCAATCATACAATGTTATCTGACAAAAAGGTTCTGAAAGACAAAAAAAGTCAGATTTTTTAGAAATTCATTTCCTATTTTATTATTTTGTAGATTAAACATTAAGTGATTGTTTATTTATTTCATTATTCCCTTTATAGAACTTTTTCGGTTAGAGTTAGTTTCGAAAGCGCCCATACGGAAAGATCTTTAAATCTTAATATGAGAAAGATTCGTATCTTACGGGAAAAAGTGGCTTATACTCTTAGAAAATTTTCCCCGCTTAACCTGATTCTTTTTTCTTTTGAGATCGATATTTGCATTGTTCAATTTAAATAATTTATAAAAAAATTATTTTTATTTGATCTGCAAATTAATTTATTAATTAATTAATGTTCCGTTTATTAAATTTAAATTATGAAAAATTACTTTACTTTTTAATTTCAATCGTAATATTTAAAATCATTCTTCTTTAATAACTTTTTTTTTGTCGATACATGACAATGATGATTATCTACGATTTTTTTTTTTTTTTTTTTTATACAAAGAAAAAAAAATTAGTAATTTACTATGAAATGCGATAACCTGTCATTTAATTATAGTAAAGTTTAATTTTATTTTTGATATACAAAATCTAAAATAACTTATTTATATTGTTATACAATAAATTTAAGGAAGTTCTTTAAATAAATTAGTAAAAATATTACCCGAAATTTGTTATGTGGGTAAAAAAAAAATTTTTTTTTGTACATCCCGAATTACTTTTTAGGTAAATTTAGAAATGTATAAAAACTTTGAATTCCTCATTTTTTTCCGATAAGTTCTCGATTTTTATTTTTTTCGAAACTTTGATTTTTTTACTTTTACTTTTTTTTTCCTTTTCCTTTACCTTTACTTCTCTTTTTTTTTTTTTTTTTTTTTTTTTT
>QKYT01000008.1:151429-176993 GCA_003550305.1 Glomus cerebriforme
GCGCCAGCACCAGGAACACCAGGAGCACCAAATGCGCCAGCACCAGGAACACCAGGAGCACCAAACGCGCCAGCACCAGCAAACGCGCCACCACCAGGAACACCAGGAGCACCAAACTCGCCAGCACCAGGAGGAGTATCACCAGTACCAACCGGACCGGGAGCACCAGGCCCTGGAGGATTACCTCCAGCAAATGATTTACTGGATAATATTTCAACACTTGCAATATCAGAAGGATATATTCTTCTTACATATTATTGTAACATACCTACATCGAATGAACTTTGTGGCAGAGTTATAAATTTTAATGATCAAAGTACAAAAAAGTAAGTAACCCCCGATAAAATTTATTTTAATCTATTTATTTTTTTTTTTTTTTTATAACTTTTTTTAACTAATTTATTGTACGTAGTTTGACACATTTTAATGATTTTAATGGTTTATGTACGGGTCCTAAAGTTATTAAGAGTACATATGATGATGGTGGATTTTTATATACTTGTTATAGACAAGACACCCAATCGATCCTATGGACAATTTATTCAGCACCGTAAGTCACAAATATATTATATATATATATATATTTTTTTTTTGAACTACCATCGAAATAATTTAACACTTTTTTTCCTCTCTCTTAATGATATAGAGACAATATTAATGGTTTTATAACAGAAAAATATAATGGAGAGATAAAAAATATTCCACGTTATGATTTAACAAATATATTTTCTACAGAGGATAGGGGATATTCAGTAGTAACAGGAAATTATATAGTAGGTCAAGATGTGGCACAATGGGTAGTAAACGCAAATTTTATAACAAATGATGGACAATCTAGAGGAGAATTTGAAATTTATACACTACCGCAACCAAATGGGTCAACTATCACAACATTCAGTTTAATAAGTTGTGGCATAGCATTTGAATTGTATGGATATAGTTGTTTATTATATCAGAATAGTCCTACCGAAAATATATTTACAAACCTTAATTTCATATCAACAGGAGCTGTAATTCAAACACAAAATTTTCAAGTGAGCCAATTAACATTTAATACGAAATTATATGATGCTATAAATCTTTTTCATGGTGGATATGTTATTGTTGTTAGTGAACCAAATAATGATATAAATGGATATGCATATAGTAATGATGGTATTTTCAATCGTTCTTGGGCTTTACCCACAAATTATACTTATACGAGTAAAATTTTTGGAGTAAGTCATGATAATACTGTTTGGGCTGTTGCTGATGAGAACAATGCTGTTGTTACAAATCAATGGACTAGTGTTTTTTCAACTGCTTTAAAATCATTCTCAACAGGTAAGATTTGTTTTTAAAATGAAAATTTTTTTTTAAAAAAATATATTTTTTAATTTAAAAATATTTTTTTTCTAGTTAAAGGAGATACAGGATATGGCTCATCATCAATATTATCAACATCACCAGGAATAAATGCAACAATACCATCGGGTACTAAACAAACTATAATGATAAATTATACAATGAACGTTGGACCATCGACAGGTTCTATTATTATTAGTCAAAAGAATCCAAACGGTGGTGATGATTTCATTAGAACCAGAATGCCCGCAAATAATCCAAATAATCCACAATTTATTTCAATAGATGGATCTACTGTGAAAGTTTCATTAGAGGATTATACTTTTGATAGAGGAAATGCTGCTTACATTATTAAGATTGACGATGATTTTGTTGAAGCTAATGGACAAAATTTAATTGGTGGTTCTTGGGATGTTTTTACAGGTAAATATTTTGTGATTTTTATCTTTATTTATTCGTATGAACTAACCTTGTACCTTTTTTTTAAAAAAAATATATATATATAGTACCTGATAGCGGCACTAATGAACAGGGTAAATTATTTTAATCACTATTGTTATAAGTTTAAGATATCGTTTAACTAGATTAACTAAATTTAATTTTTGAATAGGCGACACAGAAGTATCCATTCTATTGTCACCAGATGGAACAAAGAATTTTACAGAAAATAAAAATATTAGAAATGCATATGTTACTGATATGTCTAATGAAATTGCAAAGGCGCTTGCAATTGAAGGAGGACGCATTTTTATACCACATGATAGATTTCAATATAAGAATGACACACGTCAAGATCAAATTTTATTACGTGTAAATATTAAGGGAACCAAAATACCAGATCAACCAAGTTCATTTGCACTAAGAAACGCTTTAGATAAAATGATTATACACTCAGGTACTTATGCTATACCAACAGGAAACCGTACAAAGGAAATAGACTCCACTTATGGAGCTCCAGAAAATCGTAAGTTTATAATTTTTCCCTGAAATTTTAAAGAATTGATGTGATTTCTTTACTAATACTAAATGTAATATTTAAAAGCTAATTTATGGCATAAATATAGATGGATATTAATTGGAGTTGGAGTTGGATTAATTTTGTTATTCATTATATGGCTTCTTTCAGCAATGAAGTACCAGAGAGGAAGAAATTTCTTTACTATTTTCTTTTTCCCACTTATTTTAGTAGATTTTGCATTGGATATAATCGTATTAGCAGTTAACGGAAGAGATCTAAAATGGTTTTTCATTTGCGGGTGCGTATTTTTCCTTCTTTTCCTTCTTGCTCTTTTTTTTGGATTAATTTATTTGTAATATATGCTGATTTTTCATTTGCATATGCAAAACTATAGTTGGGTGTTCTTTTTAGTACCAATTTTCTTAAATATAATAATTTCATGGTTCCTTATTGATTATCAATTAAAGGAATCAAGAGATTCTAGACATTGGTGGAAGAAATATCCATCAACTGCATTAGGATTTACACTTTTGTCATGTATAGATTTAGAAGCGTTAAATGTAATATCATCAAAATGTGCTGGTAACGATGCATTAAATGCAAAATTTACAGAGGAAGGAAGGAACCGAATTGCAATATCCACCATTATCATAGCATTTGTTGAAGATGTACCACAATTAATAATTTACGCATTATATCAAAGATATACAGTTATACCAGCAATTATACCGATATTAGTATTATCATCAGCATGTATAGTATTAATGTTTAAAATAATTTCGTTTATTTATTTAATTTTCATTTATATGCCCGATAGATCTATGACTAGTACACTAGATAAAAATGATGATGATTTAAACAGTGATTCAAGTAGTTTAGATACAGGTAGTTTAGATAGACCACTCAGAGGAAGTGGTGTCCCTACATCTGAAACTACAACTGGTCGTCAAAATGGAGGAGTAACTGAGCTTGGTAATATTGGTAAATCGTCCGAAATGACTTCTGTAACTTCTGATAATGACAATAATCATGAAATTGCAGCGACAAGAGCGGGACTTACTGGAGCAGGATTATTAGCTGGTAACATTTCCCGATCTGAACAACAAAGTTATAGTAATATAGGAAGAAATGAAACAGAAGAAACTACCACAACTATCACTAGAACTTATACAGAAACTGGCGAAGAAGAAAGCAGAACTCACGAAGGTGGAGAAGAATATGAAACTGTTATTACTGAAGAAATAGATTCTAATACGGAAGCTGCCGCTAGTGCTTCAAGTAGTGCAGCTCATAAATTTTCTTCACGGACCACAGAAACTATATCAAGCCAAAGTAGAGAAGGCGGAGATATCACTACTATTAGGAGCGGTGAAGAAGTTGGTGACAAAGGCGTTTAACAACTACTTCGAGTAAGAAGAAAGGAAAAAAGAAGAAGAAAAAGGTTGATGATGTAGAGAGTTCCTCCTCTTCGAGTAGTAGTAGTAGTTCAGACGAAGAATAAATATTAAAAAAAAAAAAGTAAAAAGGATAAGCAATTCAAAAAAAAAAGAACATTAGACATTAGAAAGTTTAGTGTAGTGCTAGAAATTTTTTAATAATGTATTCTTATTTTGTAACTTTTACCTTATGATTTCATCTGTTTAATAAAAATTTAATAATATTTTATTAAACGTAATATAATCAATCATACACAAACTCAGTCAAAGAATTAGTTCATTGATGATTCTGAATTATTAATCTATCTTCAATAATTTCAACTCGCTTTTAACCAACAGCCAAACAAATTATTAATAATATTAATTTTTATGGCCCCTGTTATTATACATAACTAATTGTATCGGCACGAATTTAACGATATTTGTTTCACTTTTCTTTCTCGTACGTTAGCGACGACAAACTATTTGTACCTGTTCATTATAATTTAGATTGCTATAATTATGTCAATGGATTCAGAACTTTTCAAACACAATTTCGAACCATTTTAAGTATAAAAATCCAGTCAGGTCTGTGATCGTACTTCGCAATTTGCAGTATGTACTGTACTTTGTGATTTGATTTATTCATTTTAATAAGAGACAAACAATCAGTATTCTATGGAAGACATTGCCGGTTAATTAAATAATGAATTTTTCATACTCTTTAATAAGTGCTATTGCAATGAATCCAAATAGTGCATCGCCTAATATTCTTCTGTCTTACAGAAGGATATGGCAAAGCTTTTATCAAAAATTATTCGCGCAATAGACAATATATAATTGAGATGTCGTTAATTTAACATTAATCTAAAGACGAATAAATCCTATTATTAAATATAGAATACTAATACTTGATACATAAAAATACTGTATGAAATTAATTCTTAATCATCTTTCCCCTTGATTTTACCCGACCATATTTTTAAGCGAGACTCGTTGACATCATATGTGCTGAGAATGACAAACAAGAATTGAACTTTTATTATGTTTGCTCGACATATTAAATTTATTTCTATGACAAAATCTATGAATTCATTAACTGATTAACTGTCATAGTATTTGTCTTTATTTAACTTACTCGATGGTTATATTTTTAGAGGGTTTGTTATGTCTTATACAGTAAAGGTAGATTTCTTTTAAAGTATTGTATAATGTATGTATATGCTTGAACGGTTTCATTTCTACAGCGGCACTCGTCCATTATCCAAAGCAGAAAACAGTAGTTTATAATACAATGTATATTTCGGATTCATTCAGTGATGTAAGATGAAGTCCCATAAATTACTCATCGGATTCTCAGTCTCTTTTCCACATATCTATGACGCCGGCCAAAATTATCAATAGCTTAGATGAAAATGAAAGTTAGGTGAATACCTAGCAAATAAAAAAGAAATGGTATATAAATGTCCTTTCAATCAATTCGACCCATTAATTTGACCCATTAGAATAAAATTTATTGCTTGTGATATATATTTATAGTGAATGGCATTACGATTTTTATCAGAAAACAAAATTTATCGAAACGAATTACATTTACTTTTATAAACTATAATCCAGGAACGATGAGTATTATGTTTACAATAGCCTACCTTGAAGGAGATACTTTTAAAATTAAAAATTAAAAATTGGTTAGTTAACCGGTTAACCCACTGGATCATCAAGGCTACGTTTCAGTATAAAAATGTTTTCAATCCAAAATAATATACTAATGATTTTTTTTAGCTATATAAACAAAATACGGTACATATATTGACCGGTTATGAGCTCAGGTTTTAACCGGTTAATATTTTTTTTTTGTCAATTAACTCTTTGATGTAATTTTTTTGATTGGTGAAATTTATTTCCGAAACCTCACCCTCTAATCATAATCCGCAACCATCCAACATGGATTACATTTTTCGACATTTAAAATTGATCTTTAGTTACAATATTAGTAAATTGGTTTAAAATATACAATAAAGTTTCATAAGAACCAGTTGCTTAGTAATAAATGCAGCTTTCCAGATGAGAAAGATAAACTATCGTCCAATTAGAAGACAAAACACTAAAATTCATATTAGAGAAAATATCAATGAAAATTTGCTGCTTGACATGGATTCAAGATTAGGAAGAAGAGAAGTGGCCATAAAGCATAATCAAAGCGAGAATAGCTTAGAACTAACATCAAGTATATTAAGTTTTGTCACTTTGTCACATACTCAATCTTACTGCGGTGATTTCATGAATAGATCGATAATGGAACTAAAGAATTTCTCTTAACCTTAGAAATAGATAAATAATAATGATAAAAATTATAATTGGCGGAATCCTTCCGTATAGAAATCGATAAAAGAAATAGAAGAATAGCCAGCCTGCAGTGTAACTCTTGAACAATGTACGGTATACGGAACTTAATAATTGTGCGTATCCTTAGAGAAAATTTTTTGATCGACAGAGGTACTGTATGTTGTTAAAATAATGTCGGTTATAATTCAGGCCACGATGCTTATTTTTTGGAGATTACGGTACTTTCGGAAATGCTCCTTTTGTAATACGTTATGCGAAAGAATCTGGTTCACTGCATAAATTCTGCGGCATATAATGAAATTATGATTATCTAATTTTGGACAGACTTCTGAAAAGAAATCTCAAATGTACAGAGTATCATCCTTAAACATATAATTGTATCAATTATATAAACAAGCAAATGTAATGTTTTCCCAAAGATATCAAAGATATTTATCACAAATAATATAATTTGAAACTTTTAATTTGTTCTTCCAATCTCCTAGTATTCATCTCAACCAAAATGATGCCCATTTTCTATTACACTCTTAAAAACATTATTGGTGATAACGCCAGATCTACAAAAGTTGCTGATGTGATAGTTCAAATAGAAGATTCACCACGTAAACTTGTCCATTTAAATCTTCACGATAAGCTATCAAAGGTTCGTTTAACTCTCAAAAATAGGAGTATAAACGTGGACACATTATTATTTGCGAAAAAAGAAAATGAAGTTATTTCCGAAATGCCAAGAGTAGAAGAAGAAGAACGAAGTTTAAAAGACATTGTAGGAAGAGATAACATATTATATTTAAAAAAAGATTCTGAACCCGATATCCCTTATTTATGTAATAGATATAAATTAGGTTATGGACTTACATTTATTAATGATGAATTTAAGGAAGCTAATGAAGCAGCATTTGAAATATTGGATTGCAAAATGAACTATATTGATAATAAACATAAAGAAAATAAATACGAAATCAACACGGATGAAAATTTGACGATGATAAAAAATTCATTATTTGCTGCGGATGTACAAGAATTTGCCAAATTTGGATTAGAAGATTCGAAAAATAAAAAATATAAGAATGTAACTAATTCAACATATATTATTAGTGAATATGGTAAGGTATCTTTAAAACTCGAATTAAAACCATCAAAGAAATTTATTGAAGCAGTAAAGGATGCCATAAATTCTAATGAACCTAGAAAACTTAAGGAAATAACAGATAAATTTGGACAATTCATTCCATCTGAAGTTATTTTAGGAGGAAGATATTTAATTGAAAAGATAAAAACTTTAAGAGAATGTTCGCAAGTAAATTCTGTTGAAGCAGCAGCAGGAGCAGGATATCAGGGTACAAATATTACAATGAGAAAAAAGTTTATTAGAATGTTGAGTGACAAAAAATTTTCTGACAATTTAGAATTTGAATTAATTGGAGGAAAACAATTTGGTTATGAAGGTTTTAATGAAGAGGAATGGCTTAATACTTTAGTAGATTTTAGAACATGGGAAATCATAAAATTTAAAGAACCAAAAAATATCTTTAAATATTTACCTAGCGATTTACGTAAACAAATCTTGGCGTTGGTAGGAAAAAAAATTATTTATTCAAAAGTTGAGAATATTCCTATCTATAAATTGAAAGAACCGGGAGAATCAGAAGAAATTGGATTTAATATTCCAGATGATAAGTTAGACATTTTTTATAATAAGGAAGCTGATTGTAATATATTTGCAACAGTTATTGATAGAGAAAGGGTGAAAAAAGATTTCTTTATGTGTCACATTCTTTGTTCAAAAAATGAACTTCCAAGTCTCATAATTCATTGTATTCAAAAAAAATTTAAGAAACGGGAATGCAACTTGAGACTTAAATGGATGATTATTGGTTATGATATAAGTTTTAATTTTAATAATTATGCAAATTTTAATGTTCAATTGAAAGTTAAAAGTGAGAATTTTATCGCATCAAATAATCGTACTCAATATAAAAAATCTTTATTAGATTTGAAAAATAGAAAAGACATTTATATTGGAATTCCTGTAATAAAAAGTAAAAGTTCAATTGTAATTGGACATCATTTTTTCAATGATCAAGTCAGTGGAAAAATCGGGTCATACATATTTTCTTATTGTAATGAAAAGAATCATTATGTCGATTTACCTGATTTTACTTTTCATACACTAATAATTTCGAATCATCATAAATGTGGAATATTAAATTTTAAACAAAGAAATAAGATAAGGAATGTATTTGTTAAACCTAAACCAAAATTTATTAGTTTATGTTCCCCTGGAGAAGATATTTGTGGTCCAGTTTTTCTGAAACAAAAAGTGAGCAAAATTAAAAAAATGTATATTGACCATGATAATTGTGAAAGAGGTGATAAATGTGTTTGTAAGAATAACTTATTGAAGAAATCAGATAAGGGTCTGATGTTTGCATATTTCTCTCCAACAAAACATGACAATCTTAAAATCGATTAAATTTTATACGATTATACTTTAGATATTATTATCCAATTGTAAATATTTTAGATACGTAGTTTGAACAATTATATATATACTGTATACATATTTGAACTTTATAAATTATATATTATATATTAAATATCAATAGCATATTAGCATATCAATTATTTTTTATCCAATGAATTATTTTTATTTCTGCGTTGATGAAATTGTAATAGGGTTTCTTATGTTTGTTCGTAATATAAGACTCGTATTATCTTTAGCTTTCCATTTTGCTTTGCGATGTGCTTTTGCGATGATGAAAAAAAACAATTGAAATTAACTAGTTAGAATTATATAGTGCCGGTCCTGAAGAATTAATAGAAAATGCGTACCAATTACCAAATGACGACAAAAAAAGGAAAATAAATGATTAACGATTATTATACCTTGGCGGCCGAGTAGTACTTTTAATGATGCGAAACTTTTTTCTCAAGTAGAAAAAAAATCGATAAATGTAGCCATACATAAGAACCTATATATTTCTAGAACATTTCACTAGATTTTCGTCATTCTGCTTTAGTTTCGAATCTACTGCTTTTTTCTCGGTTAAAAGAATTAATTCTGGATTTTTCAATGATAGCATCATAAGAGATAACAACTTTGATCGGTATTTATGTATACACTGATTTTGTCACTTACTCCACTAGTTTATAAAAAGCATCGGTGTATACGCCATACACAATGAGATAAACCTGTAATATGAAAGATGTGTTTTAAAAAAAATCGTCATTTTCTGGAATTCTTGTCGTATTTGATTGATTTTATGGAAAAGAAAAGTTTGAATTAAAAATATAAATGAAATGAAAGCTAATGATGGTTTCCTTCTCTTTCAGGACTCTTGCTTTATGGTTGAGGTATGGTAACACCATATCTCGACTATATCAGATAGGGCGATATTTCTACTGTAATGCGGTCCAAATGTCCTAAGGAATTATAAACTTAGTCCATCTGATTAAACCTTGTAAATGAAATATTTTTTAAATAATAAAATTTTTTAATATTTAAATATCTGATATTATTCAAAATATTATTAATTCACAATAAAATCCTCTAATTTATTTTTGGTAATTTTTGGTATATTATCTCATGTGAGCGAATTAGAAAATTTTTTTGTATCCGATCAATGCATGATCTAGTACTTACAAAAGAAAACAAAATTAGACAAATTCATATATAATCGTTTATTTACCATATACTGTAAATATACATTCAATAAAACAAAAATCATAACATAATAATACTATAATAATAATATAATATAAATTATTGTTATTATAATAAGTTAGGCCTATTAGGATTCAGTTATTGATCAATGACAAAAACAATGGTCCACTAGACTCAACAATTTCCTAATAACTTGACTAATATATTTTTTTAAAAAAAATTAAATCCTAATTAAAAGGACTTTACTATTCAATTATTCTTTTTTCCTTTTTACTATTTTTCATTAACCCAATTTCGAATCCATCTTTTAGCTTTTTCAGAAATAAATTTTCTTTTTTCTTCATCTTCAATCATTTTCTCCAAAACTTTTTCAGCTTTTTCATAACACATTTCACATTCATCCTTAAAATTTTCAAACATAATTTCTTTGAGATAATTCATAGAAACACAAGTACTTAATACTTCTTTAATTTCCTTAATATTTCCAATTTCTTTTTCAATTTCTTGTTCTAAATCATTTAAATCATTTTTATAAAAAAAATCATAAAATGATTTATTTGGTAAGAATTTACCATCAAATGATTGTAATCCTAAAAATTCAAGTAAATTTTCAATATGTAATTCTTTATGATTAAATTTGGGGGTTTTGATTTTTTTTCGTGCTACTGGTGCTGCTGGTGCTGATGACGTTTTCCTTGCTGTTTGTTTTGTTCTTCTCGCTCGTCTTTTTGCTAAATCAAAAAATATTTAAATAAATATTGTTAATTAGTCATTTTCTAATTATTTTTTATTTAAAAAGTGTAAAAAAAAAAAAAAAAAATAAAATATACTTACAAGGACCGGGTTGTGGTGAATTCACTGCTAATAAATAAATAATATTAATTAGTATCTTTACTAATGCATATTTTGAAGTTGTTTCATTTAAAATATATAAAATATTATTTATATATTACCAGCAGTAACAGGAGCAGCAACAGCAATTTGAGGAACAATTCTTTTCTGTACTTTGATAAATACTTTTTCAGGTTCACTAGTTCTTTCATCAATTCCAATAAAGCTATTAAAAAAATACAGATATATAATATTTATAAGAAAATAAAAAAAAATTAATTATTAAATAAATAATAATAAACTTATACCTTGTATATTTTGAGGCTAGATTAAAAGTTTTACCAAGATTAACAATATATTCTTTAACTAATGAAGCTGGAATATGCTTATCAACATTTTTAGGATGTTTATGAAGAAATGATTTTTCATCATCAATATCTTGAATAAGTTTTCTTGCTGCTAATCTATGAATTTTTGAACCTTGTAAAGTAACAGGGTCTAAAGGAATTTCAAGTTTCATAGGACCATCTTGAGAAGTGGCTTTTAAGGTAATAACTTTACACGGTTTAATATTTTTTTCCAAAATACAATAGACGATAAAACGAACACCAGAATAAATTGATGGAATAAAATATGGAACTTGTTGAACTTTAATATCAGTAAAGATATCACTTGGTGAAGGCGAAGGTTCTGTATCATCACTCATGAAAACCACTTCTGGAGTTGATGATTCTAAGATTTCATCATCAGTCCAAGTAATTTTATAATCCTTGATTGGTGGTTTCAATGCATTCTTCAACATACCAATAACTTTTTTGTTCATCTTTTCATTATTTGTTACAAATTGAGCATATCCATTACCGACACGAGCAACAGATTCAACTAAATGATGAGAAACATCATTACCGATTCCTAATGAAAAAAGACGTAGATCACCATTCTTTTTTTCTTCATTATTACGTACAAGTTCTGCTATTTGATCAACATTATAAACTTCACCATCTGTAATAAGAAATATAGAAGTTGGCATATCATCTCTTGAATTTTCAAACGCCCATTTTAATGCATTAAAAATTTCTGTTCCGCCATAGTTTGAATCCATCGTTTGAGCAAGATTAAGAGCTTCAGATAAGGATTTCTCAGAATAAATTTGGCTTTTTGGAAAAAGAGGATCATAATGAGATCCAAAAGAAATTATATTAAAATAACAATCTTCAGGAACTGAGCGTAAGAATAATTCAAGTGCCTGCGCAGCTTTCTTCATAGGTTCAATGGACATCGAACCCGATCTACCTCACGTTTACAAAAAAAAAAAAAAATTAGTTAATCGAATAAGAAAATATTACACATAATTAAATTATATAATACCTATCAATAACAAAAATCAACTCAGAAATAGTTGTATTTAACGCGAATTTTGGAACCAAAGTTAACATAACACAATTAGTTTGTGTTTCAGGATTGTATTCAACAAAAGCTCTAAAAGAAATATAAGATTGAATTAAAAAAAATAAAATGAAATTACGATATAAAGTATATTTACCTTGGTTGATCAAGATCTTTGCTTTTAATCACAAGAATAAAATCTTTTTCTAAATAAGTAATTTGTTCAGCTAAAGTGATCTTTGAAATTTTAGGATTTTCATCAATATACATTTCAGTGGAAATTTTATGTGAAGGGGATTCAACGTTTTGAATAACTGAAGTCATTCTACAAGTAACAGTAAGATCTAAATAAAAATCAATTTCATTAGAGTAAAATACAGTATCAGTCTCGAGAATTTTTCCATCATTTGAAGGTGATGATGAAAAACCGTATCTTTGCGCTATATGGGTTGGAAGGACAAACCGAATTTTCTCTGTTTCAGAATCATGTTTAAGTTCAGAAACGTATGTAATCTTTATTACTATAGTTTGTCCTGATGTAATATTTCCAACAGAACATTGAAATATATCAGCAGATTCAGATTCTAACAAATAAACACCATGTCCTTTCTAATCAATTTATGAAAAAGAAAAATTAAATATGTATAAAAAAAAATTATTAAAAACTTGATTTAAATATTTTTACATCAATTGCGTCATTGTATTCTTCTGCAGCCTGTTTCGCTTCTTTTACGACACCTTTTACTTTTCTTTGTCCATCAATTTCCGCTTCAAATCCGCAGATTGCTGCGGCTTCATGAATTGGAAACTTGTATTGAGCTTCAATAGGATCTTTTTCAACATTTTTGTAAGTCTGACTTATTGTAACTTTATAAAACAAAAAAGAAAATTAAAGTTGATAAAGATTGAAGAATATATAAAATATATGCAAATAATAAATTGATGCGAGTCAGCGAACCTTCAGATATCATATCAACGACTAAATATAATTCAAAATATAATCGATTAATTTATTGAATAACGTTAAGAATGTTCATGTTATTAACATAAACTTACCATTAGCTTCAACGACAACATTTTGTAAAGGAATTGGTATTTCTTTTTCCTCGATTATATAATACAACCCGCAAATTTGCATATTGATAAATTTATTAATAAGATATAATGAAATTATTTAAGCGTGAAAATGTCATTTTATAATGTTTATTTTTTGTGGCACGTAATATTGGGGTGCGATATACTAATTTGGGGTGCGCTGTCAACTGATTAAATCAAAACTAAATATGGAAAATTATTAAATAAATATGAAATTTAAGTTTAAATTATAGTATAAAATAACTCACCCCAATATGCGATGTATGTAATCACTGCACATACACACATACACATTAATTGTCACTGTTCTATATAAATTTTTATTTATATTGTGCATGGGTGACAAATACCGTCCGGGTTGACCTTGTACCACCACACAGCGTTTTTTTTGGCCGATGGTCACGTGATGGGCAGCCTAAAAAATTTATTAATTAAACAATACAAAAAGAATTAATTGTGCAAAACTCTCTCCAAACAATATTCTATATCAGATATAATATTAAATTGCATTTATAATAATAATATTGCAGTAGCAATAAAAAATTTAAAAATTAGAAGTATTAAATGTATATAAAGTGTTCGATTCTTGTCACTAAAGAAAAAATAAAATTTTTGTGTTAGTAACGAACAATCATTATGATTTTGGCCAATGCAAAAAATGTCATAAATTTTTAACCCTAGAGCCTAGATAATGAAGATTTGATTTTTTAATATATAAATTATTACAAAAGTTTATTGACACTATTGACACTTTGGAGAAACCTATTATTATTTGATTGTTTAATTTAACATACAACGAAATTCGCAATTTTATTAATTTTATTCTAATATGCAATAAGCATAAGCATAATTAGACATTTTCTAAATCAGCCAAGATATTTGAAGATGTTGCAACCAAATACAAATTCTTTCTATCTTTTAATATAAATCGATTCTTACGTATCACGACTATAAAGTTATTATATCACTTTATATGGAAAATAATTTTATTCTAACCTATTTTTAATCACATTCTTTACTTGGTTTATCTGAATGAATTTAATTTTTTGAATTTCGTTCTATAGATTGAAACTTAATATTAATCTTTTAAAAATTTCATTCTAAAATTGAGGACGAACCACTGTTCCGGTTTGTTTCCTTTACATACAGTACATTCTCATTCCATAAATCATAAATGTAATATAATTTGGCGTTATCGAAACTGTCATTTTGTGGCGAAGTACTTCGGAAAGTTTATAAATAATGGCCGATTCGAATCGGTGTATATTTAACTCTTTCCGTTTTAGAAAATTCAGATTTTTGGTTGCAAATATCGTGTTACCATATGCATGCCAAGTAACAAGAGGGTCAAATTATACCACACTTTTTGGTCATCGTACCATGAAATTCTGGACACTCTAACATAATGGAATATATATTCATTTAATATAAAAATTATTTCGTTTTAAAGAATTTCTTTTTTAATGTGAAAAAAAAAATGTTCATATTTCGTAATTTAAATAAAAGGGGTTGATTTAAATTCCGACCGTATTTAAACTATCGCCAATCAAATTTGATTTACTGCGGAAAAGTAAAAAAAATCGCGATCGTATTAAAAATGTAAAATAAATAGCAAAAAAGTATGAGAAAAGTATGACCATCCATCCCAGACACTAACATATGTACAGTACGTTGTATATTACAATTCAATTCATCATCATCCGAAATTAAGTACCGTATCGTATTAAAATTCGAAAATTAAGTACGTCTAAAATAATCTTATCAAAGGGATTTTTTTTTTTAAAAAAAAGGGGTCGGAAAATGTCGAATTTAAAGGGAGCTACTATAAATAAAAGTTAATGAATAATATAACGACTTAGAAATGACCATATCTATAAGATAATTAAATTAATATAAGGTATTACGATTGAGAATTACGACTCGGCATAATCAAAGATAACGAAAACGAAGAAGGATCAAAGTTTGTCTGTTTCGTTGAGTAATTGAGTTTCGATTATTTAAATTAGATAAGAATTGAATTATCTTTAAGTAAATGTTACATTTCAAAAGGTTTTGCGCTAAAGTAACACGTAAAATAGAGATCTCAAAAATACGAAGAGGATCTATAAAAACAGAAATTATAAAGGAGAAAAGAGAGAAGTAAAGGAAATATACCAGGAAAAACCAGCTAAAAATGAACAATAATAATATAAAGTGGAAGAAACAGGGTAGATTACTTGTTCTATTATGTGTTATGACCAGTTATACCCGTTGATAAATTGGAATACATCGATTAAATTATTTTCTGTCTGAACATTTATAGTATTTCTTGTTTGATCAGGCGTATTTGCGATACGATTTAACATAGTAAGTTGAACGTTTGTTTGTTCTTGATTTAATTTTCTTTTTTTTCTTTCAAATCTTCTAGCACTGATGATGGATTTAAGAGCGTTAGATGATTTTATTTTCATTTTTTTTTTTTTTAAAAAAAGTTATTGACATAAAAATTTTAATAAGTACGCACCTTTATATAATAACTACAATGCAAAGACATGCAACATTTATAATATTATTTTTGATTATGATCAAATATTATATTAACATATTAACATATTTTTGATAAATTCGGATTATTTTAAATAGGAAAATAAATAGGGGTTTTTTTTTATTTTCTAAATTAATGCTTTTTTTTACTAAATCGGTTTATAGCATCATATTAACTCCGTGAATGTTAGTATGTTAGTATAAAATTTTTTTTTATTATCAGCTTGTAAAAGCTATACCATTTTTGACTAATTGATAAATATATTCTTCTGCCTTATCTGCCGTCGCGAATATCATAAAAAGATATTCCGAAAATACTGTATATCACTCATTTACACCGATTCTTATTTTCTAGTTAAGATTTAAATAAATTTCGGCAGGATAAATAATTCTGCAGGGTTTAGGATAAGGCTTTGACGCGGTAATCGCAAGTGTTATTAGAATAGAACGGGAGTAAAAAGAATAATAAATTTCCTTTTTCGTTTTCTTTTCTATGCAAGATTAATTAAATGCATGTTGGTATCAGTTTTTGAAAGCCGATTTTTTTTTGGAGTTAATTGTATTTATAGTTTTTATTCTATAGATTAATGCTTGTTACAATACGGGTTGTGCAAAATTTCCACGCGTATATCTTAACAGTTGATGGAATATCTAAGCGGATCATCCGACGGAGTAGTAGACTATAAAGATTTTTCTCAAATGTTATTTTAAAATTAAAACCATGTAATAAATAAATTAATTTATAATTTAGATATTTATTTATTATTATTTTGCTCTATTTAATTGTATCATTTTTATAAACTGACATAAATCTTGTATAACAAATGATCAATCATCTGATAATCATTTATATTTCATTTATTGCTAAAAGAGCCAATAATTTAAATAACTTGGCCAGTGATTTGTAGAATACAATTGCTATTTGTTCTTATAAAATGCCGAAATGGCCTTTTACTTTTTTAAACATTCCATTATGAGTAATAACAAGGAATAACATAATTCGACTTTAATTTATGAAGTTCAGTTAATCAAACGAATACGAAATAAGAACAAAATACAAAATATCCGTGTATTCTATCGGTAGAAAAAAGAATCAGTAAGTTTGATTAAAAGAATCTTTGTGTAATAAACACATATGACCCTTTTTTTTATTCATTACCTTTTAAAGCTTTTTTAATTCTTTGTGATTTTGAACTTATTGATTGTATTATTTATGAAATCTATTTTTCATAATATTGTTCAAAATATAACACACGTTACATGAGAGATATTATTATTTGATAAATAAGAAAAGCCACAAAACTATTGTTTTATTCGAGTCAATATATATATAATATAAATTGCGTAACCTTTTTTTCCGCGTAGCATCTACAATTTGATTAGATCATCCAATGTAATAGATGTCGCGTATCCCGACGGATAATCGAAATATTTTAATGATAAAGAATTGTTATACAAATTTCTAATGAGTATTAATAATTAATTATTATTTATCTCAAAGATAAAAATTAGCAACTTTATAAAAGAAATTATTTGGTTAGATCGAAAAGAAAATATCGATAACGAATGATAATGTGCATGCAGGTAGCGTTTTACTTTTAAACCAACAAAGAGAAAGATTTTTTTTTAATTTATCTGATATTATATTATAAAAGAAAAAATAGAATATATATTTTGTAATATCGTTACGTTGTTTACAAACAAATAAAAGTGTATATATATATATATATATAATTTTTTTTTTTTGCCGAAAACATATTCATTAAGATAAGCCCATCAGTACTTGTTTATAAACATATACATGACGCGAAATACAATATCACGTGATTTTACTTTTGTTTGATATACTGCAAGAATATGTGGCCAAAAGGATGGTGCTTGTTCAATAAGTACATATTGTTCTCTGAAAATGCGAATAGTATTTTGTCGGAATAGAACCTTTTGTCAGAAATTGAAATACAGCTTAAAATAATAAGTATTTACGTCTTAATACATGGAATGATAAAATATATTTTGTATCTTACAGAAAAGAGTTTGCGTAAATTTATATATGAATTTTAAATTCGATTCAAAATCATTATGAACTTTGCAAATTTTTTTTTAAAATAATGCTTTAACGTTAAATCCCTGATTTTTTAATGATTAGATTTGCCGTACTATTGAATTTTTGAAATCATGAAATCATTGGTAACCGACGTAGTTGGAAGAACTTTTTTATTATCCAATCACTGATATTAAAGCTTCGGTCGATCCTTCGATCGTGATTGGCGTCATGTCACAAGACCGTTAGCATTTCTTACATTGGAATATTATTAGATGCTATTACATTCTCCAAATGATAACGACGGTTGATGAAACATTAAATAAATCAACTCAATACCGAGAATATCTTCAACGTATCCAAATATTCAACGAGAATCTCAGCCTGCCTTTTTATAAGGACCCCGAATAATACTGAAAAAGGTAGGAGATAATGAATCATGTAAATATTTCCTTTTTTAGACAAATTTTGATAATGTTGGCCAGATTTTTATTACTTTTTTAGTAACTGACTAACGTTATCATAATTCCGGCCCTGAAAAAATGCGTACAGCTAATAGTAACTCTGTATGTATATTTCGGGGTCTTCTTTCAAGTCCGAGATATATACTAACTTCTTGAAATTGCGCACATAAAAGTCAAGATACAAGTGTTTTCGCTAAGAGTGGTGCGGTTAATTTGATGGGTTAAATGAGTGTTAAATGCATCGTAAAAAAAAAAAAAAAAAAAGGATTTCAAGGTATCGATGAGACAATGACGAGGGGAATATCTATGGTCGCAATGGTCGCAATGGAATCCGGATGACAAAAGTCCAGAACTAGGGCTTTGTAAAGGTGAGTATGTTAAAGGCAGCCAATTTCTGTACTGTACATACACTTCCGTTGTTGTTTGTTCAATATTAATTCAAAAATTTTAAATATTTTGTCTTTGTCATTTTTTGGAATATCAAATACTGCGGAAAATTCCATTCAGTATTTATTAATATCTGAAAGATAAACTCAGTAGAATAACGATATCTGACAGAAAATTTGTTTTTAAAGTAGACGAGAGTATACATAATATGTAATTACGATAGTTTATGCGCAAATTTAAATTATTGATGGGTTTTCATTTCTAATAACATTTAATTTCTTTGTAAATAAAATTCAGTTTAAGAATTCCTTTCTTTAAAATAACGTTATTTATTTGAATGTGATAAGCGATGACAATGAAAACACAGAATAACAACAATTAATAATTCTCTTTGTACTATTTCAAAAAATACCAATAAGATGAAACTAAACGGAAAAACATATTTCATTCTATTATTCTCAAATTAAAAATAATCTATTTAGTTTTTTAAAGATTTTTCAGCTCTCTAACATATAATGTCGGCCAGCATTATAATGCAATTATTAATACTGTCAATAGATGTTAGACGAAAAAAAAAACATAAAATTATCAATTGAGTATTGTTATATTATTCAATTTGATGTCGAATTGAAAATAAAATTGACTTTAAATTTGATATAATTTTTTTTTTTAAAAAATAAATGTTTTCGAATCTCTTTTTTTTTATGACAATCATAAATTTGTGATACTATAAAAATTTTTTTTATCCAAATACAATGCAACTAGCCAAGAAACCTTAAAATTTTTCACAATAATTGTTTATTAATATGGTTAAACAACAAATCATTTGTAACCACATGTAAGAGTAAGGATACTAATTCGGTGAACCCGTTTTTCAATTCTTCACATTCGGTGCTTCATTTGATTAAATTAATAAAATTATAGTTACACAAAAAATAAGATTTATTGTTACACACAAGTTATAAACAGAAATCTTTGATTAAACAAAAGTTCTGATTGATTACTTGCATATATTGGTATGTATTATATTATGAATGAAGAAACAAGATAAAATTTTTTTATTAATTTTCATAACATCGACTACATGCATGTTTGCTATCGGCCGTATTATTACTTTACAAGAAATATAATTAAAATATGAGTTGAAAATATTTGGAATAACACAATTAAAATAGTCAGACTTTTCAGAATATATAACGATAAAATACTTTGTAAAACGTAAAACCGGTTTAAAACAGGTTATTATTTGTGAAGTGTGTTTAGAACCGGTGATAAATCGGGTACCTGAATTAGAGATGGATACCAGGCTTCATGCACGTGTGACTGCGCATCAAAATTCACATAAAAATCACGACATTTGCTATTTTTATAAATAATTGAATTGTTACTTTCCAAAATGCGCATTTTGCACATCATTAACCCTAACAACGCACGGTTTCGTTACTGCTTTTACCAAACTCTAATACTAAAAGTAAGGCCTTGAATCTTTTAAGTGTAGATTGGAAAACTTATTACTGTAACGTATTTTATTATGTTTATAAGTAAACAATATTATTACATAAGTATAAAGCTTAATTTCATATGTGATTTACAACTTATTATTAAATTACTATGTCATGATTATTAGAATATTGTTCTAATATTAAATTTATAAGTTTCTAAGATTAAAAGGCTAAGGGTCGTTAAGAAAGGGTCGTTTCCAATAAAATACAAAAAAAAAAAAATTTTTTTATCCAATTATTTTAAATTTCAAAAGATTGTATGATTTTTAGCAAAAGGTAAATCGATAATAAAAAAGAATAGAAAATTTCTTGTACTACAAATATGCAAGGAGGAACGAAGAGTAGTACGAAAGATGAGATTTATAAAGTGTAAGTCTAGTAAAGGATAATGGAAAGGAAAGATAAAAAGGAAAGAATGAAAGAGAATAATAGAGAAAATCAAAGAGAAAAAGGTAAAAAAGATAATTGTAAATAACTGAAAATTTGAAAGTCAAGGTGGTATTGATATATAAATCGGTAAAGACAGTTAGTTTACTAGGTTACTAAAGAATGTTAAAAATAAAATCCGTTAAAGAATTGATCTACTGTTGAATCATTTGACGTTTGTGGGGGCAGATTCACAATATTGCTGGTCAACAGATTTCCATTCGTGTTCCGTCTTCTTCTCCAAAGCCTTCTTTGAATCGGATTAACGGTTCTTATAACTGGTCTTCTTGGTCGGATTCTTCGATTCAATGTTGTTGTTCTTAATCGTCTTTCAAATCTCCTTTCATCAAGTATTCTAAGTATATAATCTGATCTAATATGAAGCATTTTTTTTTATTTATTATTTTGTTTGTTTTTTATTATTTTTTTTTTTTAATTTAATATTTTAAATAATTTTTAATATTTCATTATTTAATTAGAAATCCAAATAAAAAATTGATGCCAAATTTTATTTCTTAATAATTTTAAAAAAAGAAGTTCAAAGGAATGTTTTGGTCTGATCGATTTTACGACCATATTTAAAAGATTTTTTTTTCCCTCCATATTCTAATAATTTGTAAATGTAAATGCATGCTTATTAATTCTGAGCATAGACTTTTTTATTGTTCATATATGAGTATACGAATATATTATAATTTTACAATAAATTTTTATAATTTCGGACAAATAAGGTTTTTTTTTTTTATATATATCTCGTTATTAATTTTTCAATATATTGGTTAATAATTTATATGACCCCCTTGTTTCTATAAGTTGATTAGTATGCATGGTAAACCATATCTCAATGATAATTATCTGTGCATTAAAATTTTTTAAGTTTTTTTTTTTAAAAGATAAAAAAGATAAAATATATTAGGATCTATTACAATAATCGCGTATAAAAGAGCTTAACGTTTATATCTGAAACTATTTACTTCTTTTACTGCTGTAAAAAGGCAAGGTAAGAGGCTTAATATCTTTAAATCGTATTTCTTTACATCACAATAAACTTTATTATCGCCGATGGTGAGGTTTCTAATAGTAATACTGCAGGATTGGATCATAATAAGAAATTTCCATGAAATAGATGAATTCTTGGACGAGTAATATGCTTTTGAGTAGGGAGAGAAAATTTCCTTTTCTTATTATGACTGACTTTGAAGATAAAATCAAATAGTTTTAGTTAGTAGTTTTTTTTTAAACAAAACAGAAAAAAAAAAACTACAATAATCATGAGATCAAGAACAATCGAATTTGAACAATAACAATAAAGCACCTAATTACTTTTGTACCATTCTAAAATATAATAAACTTTATTACTTTTTTTATATTATAATAATTGTATACAAAGATGTTTAAGTTGAGGAGTATATGTAAATATCTAATTATAGTATATTTCCGATTCCATTCATAATATTAAAAAAAGATTATCCACGAAAAAAGGAATAAAAGAGAAAAAAAGTATTCATTTGATGACAAGATTCTCATATTTTATTTCGATAGATTATGATCAATTCAAAGATACTAAAAATAAAATACTTTTCGTCATTTAATTTGCTAGATAATGGAGAGTTTATTACTTTAAAATGTTATTATCGGAATCAGTTTTTAAAGTACCATCTAAAATAGTAAAAATACAATAGATAAATAAAATATATTGTATATATAAAATTAATTTTATAACTACATTTACACAATAATTTAGTTGCCATGCACGAGATTAACGCGATAAGTATTATATTAAAATCATTTTAATTATATATATTATAAAATGAACAACAAACAAATCTATATTTGTTCTTTTTTTTTTTTTGAAAGTTCTTTAGATCAATTGGTTTAGAAATCTTGGACCAATAAAATATAGGTATTTTTTTTTTCCTTTTTGAAGGAAATAATAAAATTTTTTTCTTTCATTAAAATTTACAGATAGATCAACAACAGTTAGTTTTATTGGACAACATGAACTCCGATTGAACGTGTATTTTTTTGAAATATATATGGTGAAATGGGCTATTTAGATCTCTTTCCATGATTTCGGTCTATATACAGAAGAAATTTTTTAAATTTTTTGTTTAAAATAAATGAAAAGATTGAATGAAACGTGCGGTTTGTGATACGATGATACGTGTAACATATTGACCATCTATTCTATGATCGTGTTCTTTTCATTGTATTTTTAATTTTTTTAAATAATAATATATATTGCGAAACATTTAATGTTTTTCTTCTTACAAATCCTACATGAACTACATGAACGCCATATGAAAATTTTCAAATTACACGAAATAGATTATTTACAAAGACAAAGAAAAATCATTGGTAACTAAAGGTTAATTGTTATACGTTACAAAGATAACGACTGATACTACAAAGATATGGGTTAAATAATTAACAATTTTGTAAAGTCAATAACATATTTAATAGCTTAAAATTGTAGTTAGTAAAATGATTTTAAAGTTCAAAGATAAGACAGTTGTAAAACGACAATAAAATATAATGAAAAAGGAACTTCATTTATGTTTGGACTATAATAAATATAGTTAAGTTACTGTATAACTCACTGAACCAATAGTATAATAAAGAATATTGTAATAGAGCGTGTTGTCATTATTTAATTTTTTCTAAAATTATATTCATTATTAAGATAAGGTTGCACCAATCCAATCCTTTGTTTAACCGCTTGACCAATGCGTTCATCTAATTATAGTGGGAATTATCACTAAATATAAATTCTTTTTTTTTACGCGATTCAATTTCGTCACGTGATCATCGCTTGTTATTTTTTCTGCGGTACCCAAGAATTGTAATTCAAAATTGTTTGGCATCAAAAGCAATTGTCAAAGCTGATAACCCTTTTATTTAATTTATTTGATCATAAAGTATAGAATATATTTAAAGAAAAAAAGTACAGTTTCCGTATATTATGAAATATTGTATCTATTTCTAACCTTTCTTTCCAGGCCACGAGCTGAAGGAGTTTTCGATCTTATTTTTAATGAAATCCTTGATATGTCAAAAATGGTTGTATCAACCGGAAAGTGGATTAAAATTCAATCTAAGCTTTTTTTCAGCATAAATAATCGCATATCCGCTTTTTTTTTGTATCTTAATATTTGAATAGCTATTTGAATTCAGAATGTGTAATAAATACAACAATAATAATAATAAAATAAAGTATTGGTTTCTTTGTATCTTGTAACAAATTAAAGTTACTTGAACACCAATCAGTTAAAGAAAATTTTCGTGGCAACATTACACATTCCTATAAGAATTTTTTTTGTTTTTATGGTCCAACATACTTTATTTAATAAAATTTTAGTTTATCCTTTTTTTTTTTTTAGAAAATATATATAAATATATATTTGTCTTGCTCGTGATACCAAAATAATTTTTACAATGCTCCACGTGTATACTATATTGAGAATTTTTATGCTGTGCAAGATGTACACAATTATTCGGAAATCATATTACAAAAATAAATAATGAAAAATATTTAATTACTTTAATTACTTACAATAATTGTTCAATAATTTTAATTCTTTCAAATTTGGTGTTTCATTATTATGAATTCATTTTAAGGTTCGTTAAAAAATTCATTGTTACACTGCAACACGAATTTCTTGTCCGACATATCACAAGGTCTTTAAGGTAAATGAAACTTTTTGTAAATATAATGTTGTGTTTTAAACGAAGGGAAAGTGAAAGAATTTTCTTTGTTAATTTCTTTGCAGAAATAAACTGCATTTTATTTATTTTATTTATTTTTATTAAGTTAGTTTGGTCTTTTACAAACTTGAATAAATTATATAATGAAGCAAATGATTTAATTATTTAAGACTAAATTTAATGCGGAAAAATTCGCTTATTTATTAATTAATTAAGTGATTGTCTTTTGAGAAAATATGTTCTTGCAAGTAAATTCATGAATTGGTATTAAGCTTATAAACAATTCTGTGCGACAGAGTATGACGAATCGAATCGCAGAGTTTTTGAGAAAAAAATTATTTGTGCAACATTATCTATTTGGTCTTGTCCAACGTAATGTCAAAAAACAATTGGCTTTAGTCTTCGGATATATACATATAGTTTCGACATTACATAAATCTTGCAGTTTCCTTAAACATATACTGTATATATAAATCTCTCAATATTGTTAATGTCATACCACTTAAATGTGTCAATGTCAATCTCATTATAAACCCTCGACGATCTGTAATTTTGATGCACACCATATACTCCTTACACTCTCCTTATCATCACTCTTAGACATTTTACATAATTTTCTGTGTTTGTAATATACAGTATGTGTTGCAATGTTTTGTGAGTTTTAATTTTATTAAGCACTTTAATTCTATATTGCTTAAATAGCAGTCATAAACTAAAATTCTTGACCACACGCGCGTTCACAATCCAGATTTTTTAAATACCGAATATGTCGGGTGTTACAGTAACATGTATGATAGAAGGATCAATGTTTTCCTGTACACTTGTATCTTACTGCGGCGTTATGAAATTCGATCTGCAAATTTGAAGTTTAAATTATTATTCTTTGAGAATTAAATATAATTTCATAAATAAAAGATTTTAATGTGAGCTTTTTACTTTTATTAAAAAAAAATACTTCATTGAAATAATTGTAAATTAATTTTGTATTTAAAAATATATCAGCAAAAAATTTTCCAACATAAAGTCTTAAGATCCTAATTGTAAAAATCTTTCCACGTAACCGTTCATTATACTCATCATTTCATAGTAACTATTTTATGAATTATATATATTACCTGATGCGGTAAAAATAATAAATTTATCAGATTTAGTAATATTTTATTATTTATGTAGCAATATAATTAATATATAATCGTTTTTATATTATTAATATTTGTAAATATTACTAAACTATAGTATATATTATTACATAAAATTTTATTTTTAATTGTCTGGAGCGAAGCGAAGGACATTATATTTTGACACTATGAAAAACTTTCAGTCATGTGGATGTCATCTATCGTACTATCGTACTATTATTACATGTAATGGATTTTGTTTATCCAATTATATTTGTATATTTGTAAAAATTATTAAACTTTAGTGTAATATATTATAATAAAACTCATTTGGTATCATATTATAATAAGAAAAA
>QKYT01000008.1:180335-215034 GCA_003550305.1 Glomus cerebriforme
ATGAAATCATTACAAACAGATTAACTTATAAGAAAATCAAGTACAATAATAATAACACTATAAAAGAGAAAAAGAAACATTCTAGATTTATTGTTAAAAATCAATTAGGCAAGCATAAGCTTGATTTTGATGATTCTGATGATTCTAATNATGGAATTATTACAAACANAGTAACTTATAAGAAAGTCAAGCACAATAATAACAACACTATAAAAAAGAAAAAGAAAAATTCTAGATTTATTNTTTTAAATCAATTAGGCAAGCGTAAAAAAAATTGAATTTTGATTATTCNATAATTCTGATGATGAAATTATTTCAAATGGAATAACCTATAAGAAAGTTAAGCTTAACATTAAACAAACATATTAAATGTATGTATAAGACAAAAAGAATTATATTTATGAATTTTATAAGNGTTTTTTATTATGTTCTTTGTTGAAGGGATTCTTATATTATTAATTAAGCATTTTCTTTTTACATTATGATAAGAATTTTTAATTTACTTACTTTAAAGCAATTTAAGTAATTTTTAGTATAATTTATATTTTTGGATATTCTTTTAATAGTAGTAATTTTTAATATGAAGATTATTGATTAAATTTTAATTAAAAAAAGGAGCAATTTGATTATTTTTATAAAACTAAACAAATTTAAATTTTGTATTCTTTTTCTTTTGGTTTATTCAAATTTAATCAATAAATTTTTTTAAATTGCTTCTTATTAACATTAATTATGAAAAATAACTAAATATAAGATTATGGTGAAGAAAAATAATTTTATCATCAAAATTAGAAACTATTATTGAATCCAGAATGATTAATATATGATTAACACTTATAGTCATACATAAGAAACAAATTCTATATAGTAATATGATAATAATATATGATACTTTTAATACTTTAAAATTAGTGAAGTAAATAATTATATATATTTTTTATATAAAATTACTATGTATCACCACCGGTGATCATCATTGGTAATCATGTGACTTTATATATGTAATAATTTATCACATTATATCACATCCCCAGTTTTCAATTTGAGGTGTGAAATAAAGTCTATTTGTCACATGTTGTCGTCACATTCTTAATTTTGGCTAAAATTTTAACGCTAGCCAAAATTTCCTTTTATGGATACTTAGGTAATATTATACAATCCAAAAAAAGGCAATTTTATTTCTGTTCAAAATTGAAATTTGGGTTACATAAGATTCCAAAAAAGAAAATTATTTATCAATCACTTAAATTTTGACCAGAATTAACAGAATTACCAAATTTGAGGAAGGAGTAGAATCACGGTGAATATCTGTCATCCTGTGTCATATCTTCATTTTTTATTTTTCCTAAGTATTCTAAGAACTTAAAATTTTTTCAATAAGTGAAATCCTATTTATCACCTATTATTTATCACATGCATAATTTCTTAATGTTACAAAAATCACGTGATTCTGCTCCACTTTAGACATACCCCAAATTTGAAAACACCGGTGATGATTACTAGTGGTAATAAATACTAGCGGTAATAAATAGCAAACTTCTTTTTTATAATAAAATAAATATACGTATTACCAATATAGCCAATCATATTACATCATGTGTATGTCATTAAGCTGATCATTAATAGTTTTACACTAGTCCTTCAGACTAATAAATATGAGTTTTATTGCAATATATTTACAAATACTAATTTATAATTAGAATAAAAATAATAAATTTATCAGATTTAGTAATATTTTATTATTTATGTAGTAATATAAGTAATATACACTATATTTTAATAATTTTCATATTATTAATATTTAATATTTGTAAATATTACTAAACTAGTATATATTATTATATAAAATTTTATTTTTAATTATCTGAAACAAACGTAGGACATTATATTTTTATGCTACTATGAAAAATTTTTAGTCATATGGATGTCATCTATTATATTATTGTATTATTATTACATATAATAGATTTTGTTTATTGTATATTTGTAAAAATTATTAAACTTTAGTGCAATATATTATAATAAAACTCATTTGGTATCATAATATAACAAGAAAAAAATATATATATACTATACTTTTTTGAATTATTTTTAAATAATATTACAAAATGGCTTTTCTAACTAAAATAACTTGTAAAGATTTAGATTGTAAAAGTAAACTTAATAAATTTAGAATTACAGATATAATTGTAAATTAAGAAAGTATTTGTTAATATCCTATTTTAATATAAAAGTTCTAAATTCAAAAAAAAGTAATAATAATATTTATAAATTTTATTTTAAAATAAATTTTCTTTAACAGTTATATTAAAAAATTTTTTTATTTAGATTATATTATTTCAAATAACTTTGATAATTATGGTAAAATTCCAGAAATCAATATTAATATAACTGATGAGAAAGATTTGGATGATATTTATGATAATAATATTTACAAACATAATGAAATTTATAATGATGATAATATTTATGAAGATAAAGAATTTTATGATTATAATGAAATTAAAGATGTAAAATATACTGTTAAAAATCAATTAGACAAGCATAAGCTTAATTTTGATGATTCTGATAATTTTGATGATGAAATCATTACAAATAGAGTAACTTATAAGAAAATTAAGTACAATAATAATATTATAAAAGAAAAAAAGAAACATTCTAGATTTATTGTTAAAAAACAATTAGGCAAGTGTAAGTTTTGATAATTCTGATGATAAAATTATTACAAACAGAGTAATTTATAAAGAAAGTAATAACAACACTATAAAAGAGAAAAAGAAACATTCTAGATTTATTATTAAAAATTAATTAAGTAAGCATAAGCTTAATTCTGATGATTCTGATGATTCTGATAATGAAATTATTACAAATAGAGTAACTTATTTGAAAATCAAGTACAATAATAATAATACTATAAAAGAGAAAAAGAACTATTCTAGATTTATTGTTAAAAATCAATTAGGCAAGCATAAGCTTGATTTTGATAATTCTGATGATTCTAATGATGGAATTATTACAAACAAAATAACTTATAAGAAAGTCAAGCATAATAATAACAACACTATAAAAAAGAAAAAGAAAAATTCTAAATTTATTATTTTAAATCAATTAGGCAAGCATAAAAAAAATTGAATTTTGATTATTCTTATAATTCTGATGATGAAATTATTTCAAATGGAATACCTATAAGAAAGTTAAGTATATTTTAGTTTAACATTAAACAAACATATTAAATGTATATATAAGACAAAAAGAATTATATTTATAAATTTTATAAGAGTTTTTTATTATGTTCTTTGTTGAAAGGAATTCTTATATTATTAATTAAGTATTTTTTTTTTACATTATAATAAGAATTTTTAATTTACTTACTTTAAAGCAATTTAAGTAATTTTTAGTATAATTTATATTTTTGAATATTCTTTTAATAATAGTAATTTTTTAATATGAAGATTATTGATTAAATTTTGATTGAAAAAAGGGACTATTTAATTTGCTTTATAAAACTAAACAGATTTAAATTTTGTATTCTTTTTCGTTTGGTTTATTCAAATTTAAACAATTTATTTTTTTAAATTGCTTCTTATTAACATTAATTATGAAAAATAACTAAATATAAGATTATAATGAAGAAAAATAATTTTATTATCAAAATTAGAAACTATTATTAAATTCAGAATGATTAATATATGATTAATACTTATAGTCACACATAAGAGACAAATTCTTATTCTAACCCATATAGTAATATAATAATAACACATGATACTTTTGATACTTTAGAATCAGTAAAGTAAATAATAATTAATAAATTTAATTTTTATTATGATTATATATATTTTTTATAATAAAATAAATAAATAAATTATAAAGTTAGGGTCATAACATATATTACCTAATATTAGTTTTATAAGAAGTCCTACCCTTTCTAAATAAGATTTTTTTAATTAATAATATTTAAATATATATATATTATTAATTTTAACTAATAAAAATGCTTAATTTTGTATCATGTAAGATTTTGCTTTACCCCTACTCCCTAAAATATTACCTAATAAATGCCACACTCCTTATATATAAACATGAGTTTTACTATATATTATCAATATAGCTAATTATATTATATTACGTGAATATTTTGTATTACTGAACTGATCATTAATAATCCTATATTATACTAGTTCTCTAATGTGCTCTAGACTAATAAATATAAGTTTTATTGCAATAATTTTTACAAATACTAATTTATAATTAGAATAAAAATAATAAATTTATTAGATTTAGTATTTATTATTTATGTAATGATATAAGTAATATATACTATAGTTTAATAATTTTTATATTATTAATATTTGTAAATATTACTAAACTATAATATATATTATTAAATTAAATTTCATTTTTAATTATCCAGAGCAAAACAAAAGATACTATATTTTTATGACACTATGAAAAGCTTTTAGTCATATGGATATCATATATTATACTATCATACTATTATTATGTATAATAGATTTTATTTATCTGATTATATTTATATATTTATAAAAATTATTAAACTTTAGTGCAATATATTATAATAAAACTTATTTGATATCATAATATAATAAGAAAAAAATATATATATTCTATACTTTTTTGAATTATTTTTAAATAATATTACAAAATAGATTTTTTTAACTAAAATAACTTGTAAAGATTTAGATGAAATTATCAAAGAAAAAAGAATTTTAAAACTTTGTAAAAGTAAATTTAATGAATTTAGAGTTACAAATATTAATTGTAAATTAAGAAGATATTATTAATATCCCATCTTAATATAAAAGTCCTAAATTCAAAAAAAAGTAATAATAGTATTTATAAATTTAAAATAAATTTTCTTTAACAGTTATATCAAAAAAAATTTTTTTTTATTTAGATTATATTATTTGATAATTATGGTAAAATTTCAGAAATCAATATTAATATAGCTGATGAGAAAAATTTGAATAATATTTATGATAATGATACTTACAAATATAATAAAATTTATGATGATAATAATATTTATGAAGATAAAGAATTTTATGATTATAATGAAATTAAAAGTATAAATTATACTATTAAAAATCAATTAGGCAAGCATAAAAAAAAATTGAATTTTGATTATTCTTATGAATAACCTAGTTATAAGAAAGTTAAACTTATTTTAGCTTAATATTAAACAAACATATTAAATATATGTATAAGACAAAAAGAATTATATTTATAAATTTTATAAGGTTTTTTTATTATGTTTTTTGTTGAAAGAAATTCTTACTCTTTGATTAGCTTTATAAAACTAAACAGATTTAAATTTTGTATTCTTTTTTTTTAATTTATTCAAATTTAAACAATAAATTTTTTAAATTGCTTCTTATTAACATTAATTATGAAAAATAACTAAATATAAGATTATAGTGAAGAAAAATAATTTTATCATTAAAATTAGAACTTATTATTGAATCCAGAATGATTAATATATGATTAACACTTATAGTCATATATAAGAGGCAAATTCTTATCCTAAAATTACTGTAATTGGATATTCTTATAGAATTTATTTAATTATAATAAACTTGATTAACTTGTCTTTAAAAAAAAAAAAAAAATTCTTATCCTAAAATATGATAATAACATATAATACTTTTGATACTTTAGAATCAGTGAAGTGAATAATAATTAATAGATTTAATTTTTATTATGATTATTATATATCAGATATATTTTTTATAATAAAATAAATATACGTATTACCAATACAGCCAATTATGTTACATCATGTGAATATTTTATGTAGTCATTAATACAGTGCAGAACCTCTATAATAGGAACTTAAAAATTCATGAATAAAATTTAATCCTGTGATTGAATTTTGATTATATAAAAAAATATGATTTATATTTGTAAAAAGGAATCGATTTATTAAAAAAATTTTTTTTTTCAAATTTTGTAAAGTATGTAAGCATCACGTGATATGTATTTGAACCAATAAGAAAACAGTATTTAAAATCATATAAGAACTAGTTTATTTAATTTTATTACATTATTTCATTATAAATTGTATCAGGTACACNACGATGAGACTTATATTTTTTAGCTGCAAACTCTGCCATTTTTCCAGTAATACCTTTTCTATAAATATCCATATATCGCNATGATTTTTGTGCATATTTTCGAATAGTAATTAAAGGAACTGAATCTAATGCTTTTGGAACAGTTTGTTGTAATCCAACCCATGTATAATTGCAATGTTCTCGTGTATATCGTTTTGCTGCACCCCAATACATCTCTATATAATTCAATTCGCAATGATATTTAGGATAAAATATGCATTTATGTCCGCATTTTTCAATTTCCTCTTGAAGTTGAGATTTTTGNGCCAAAAAATCTGGTTGNAATGATAAAATTCTGCGCGCANAACAATCTGTTCTATTTGCATCTGCAACCTTAGTTTTTCCTTTACATAATTTGCAATCAGCTAATAAATTATCCNTCCACAAACCTCTTTCAGACAAAATTTGCTTCATACCTTTTGGTTGATTTGGATATTTAGGATGATTATGTGGAAAAACCATAGATTGTGGTGTTTTNTTTGGTCCATAATAAGTTTTATGCATACATGGTTTTTTGCCTCCTGGATTTAAATTCATATTAGAAGCATTTAATCCATCTTTTGCCATAGCACCATGATTAGTACTATTATCAAATGCAAAAACTGCTATTGCATTAGGATATAATGTATTAAAAATTGGAATTGCAGAATTTACTACTTGATCTAAAAGATGTTCTGCTGTCCACCAACCCTCCTCATTTTTACCNGGACGTAAATATCTTCTTGCATCTTTGGAAATATTGGAATAACTTGCAGCAAGTTCATCAGTAAGTTTAAGTCTTCCAATAGTTTCCAATAAAAATTCACTAACCATTATAGACTTTCCTTNGCCCTTTTTTNGAAGTGGTGGTTCACCTAATGGAGCCCAAATGATTGGACGATCATCATTAGCATAAAAAAGACACTCATCATGTGTAACTAAAATATGTAATTTTTCTTCACTCTTAAGTTCTGGAAGAATCATTTGCATTTCATNACCAATAAATGTTGGCATTAATTTTTCATACTTAATCATGTCTTCTAAAAATTTTTCTCGATATTGCAATACATCTTCACGTTCATGTCCATCAAAGTAAATACCTTTCTTTCNTGANTGTGNAGCCAAACCTAACTTATAAAGCCATATTCTTGCAGTTTTTGTTGATATTGATTTGCGTGTATTTGTTATACCCATCTGTGAAAAAAGTTTTGACATCACAAATTCTTTATATTCTCTTGGTGTTGTTTTTCCACCATTAGTTCGAATATATGCTAAACTACAATTGATAACATCTTCATCATCAATAAATGATTTAGTTTTTTGATGACAGCCTTGCAATGAAATTGGTAATGAACCATGTTCAATCCAATACTTNCCCAAATTACGAATGATTCTAGACTTGTAAATTCCTTTATTATAAATTTCCCTTNATGCTTTTTCACTTGCTTTAATTTGTGTCAAACCATCTTTTTTCCAATATTTAAAATATGCATGTATAGATCGGTATCTTAAATAATTATAAACAGTCTGATTTTTTTGATTATCTGAAATAACACGCTCTAATTCTTGCAATTTTTGGTCAAATTCATCATCATTAATATTNNGCGCTTCATCATCTGCACTTTCTCTCTCTGATGCAACCTCACTGCTCATTTCATCATCTGTACCTTCTTTTTCTAATACAATATCCTCATTCATTAAATTCAATTGATTTATTTCAATTGTATCCCAATAATCTGAATTATCTACATAAGCCACATCATTATCATCCAAAACTGTTTCAGCAGCAGGTTCATTTTGTTCATTCTGATTATCTGTTAAATCTATAACAAGTTCATCTTCAGTTAAACTCTTTACTGGTTTAAAAAATTTTGTGAGTGAATTCATTCCTTTTGCTGCCACTGTAAATTTTCCTTTAGGCCCAAACTTACGATAATGTGTTGTTGTTGAATTACCAATGTATGGTAATCTTTTTTTTTGTTCAAGTTCTGCAGTATTAGTCCACATTAATTTAAAATCAGGCAAGCGTTTCACCCTTTGATCCATAGACTCTTCAGAATCATAATCACTTTCTTCAGAATAATCATCATCAGATTCATTAAATTCAAGATTAAAATCATCATTTTTTTGACGTTTATTAGATGTAAACATGCCACTGTATTCATCCCGTTTCCGATTTTTAGATGATCGTGATGCGCGTGATAAAGGCATAAGTGAACGAANTAGAATATGAATTCTGAAATATAAAAATTAAAAAAAAAAAAATATCGTGAGAAATGCGAAATACACATAAATAACAATTATTTAATAAAGGAGCAATGTTTACATATACCATGATTCTTCATTTGTTGGAATTTANTCTTTTAACTTGATAAGGTAAAGGAGATAAAATTAGCTAANGATCTTTATCATTAATTCNTCATTAATTAACCCTTTTTTTGCAACNTTACACCAATTTCATATTTTTTCAATTTCNGTTTTTATAAGTAATTTTAGGTNAATTTAAGGAAGTATAACTCCATCAATAATAAAGATATCCAAATTCTAATCCAAAATTCTGAACGCGCAACTCATGATTTATTTATTTTATGGTTTAAAAATTTAACTTTACATAAAACTAACGGAGTTTTTTGTGCTATTAATACGTACTATTCTTATTATAGTGAAGTTCCTATTATAGAGGTTCCGCACTGTAGTCTTATACTAGTTCTCTGGATTAATAAATATAAACAATATATTTACAAATACTAATTTATAATTAGAATAAAAATAATATTTTATTATTTATGTGGTAATATAAGTAATATACACTATATTTTAATAATTTTTATATTATTAATATTTTATATTATTACATAAAATTTTATTTTTAATTATTTGAAACAAAGCGTAGGATACTATATTTTTATGCTACTATGAAAAATTTTCAGTCATATGGATGTCATCTATTGTACTCTTGTATTATTATTACATGTAATAGATATATATTTGTAAAAATTATTAAACTTTAGTGCAATATATTATAATAAAACTCATTTGGTATTATAATATAATAAGAAAAATATATATATATAGAATTATTTTTAAATAATATTACAAAATGGCTTTTTTAACTAAAATAACTTGTAAAGATTTAGATGAAATTATCAAAGAAAAAAGGATTTTAAAACTTTGTAAAAGTAAACTTAATGAATTTAGAGTTACAGATATTGATTGTAAATTAAGAAGGTATTTGTTAATATTCCATCTTAATACAAAAGTCTTAAATTTAAAAAAAGGTAAGAGTTTCTAACCTCCCGATTATCTGGTCTCTTTTTTTTAAAAAAAAATTAACCAATTTTCCTAATAATGAATTATAAAGGACGTCAAATAAGTTTCTTCAACAAACAAGTCATTAAGTGATGAGACATAAAAGAAATTCAAAGTCATAGAGACTTTGCAACTACAACGAATTAAAAGGTATATTTGAAACTCATGTGAAAAAAATAGAGATGAATTTTCAATCATTTCGTTCCAGCAATAACGGACCAAACAATTCATCGGCTGAGTTAGTAAGAATTTGCTGATAATGTCTTGACAGTTGAACTTGACTCATCGAATTTCATTTACATCAGGATAGCTAAATGGTAAACTTTATATATAAACATTTTATCATAGGGTCATGTCAAACACCCATCAATATTCAATATTCCAAGGTTCCTTTGTTTTATAATTTTGTATGATGAATCCACCAAATAAATATTAGATCCTCCAATTTTATGAGTCATATTAAATTTTATAATTCTGTTATATCTTCGGCTTGAGTTTTTTCTACAGTATAATTAATGTGGGTCAATTAACGATATATAGTATTGATATTTTAAGCGGCTTTTATAAAAAATAAAAACACTGAATAAATCATATGCAAATATCATCAATTGGTTCAATTACCCACGATCATACATTCAAAAAAATGATCGGGAAGCCAATTTGTATTATTCGATCTGCGTTCTTGTTTTTCCAATAAGGTAATAATCGATGATAAAAAGTCAAAGAAAGTTTATTACAATTCAATATAAATTAACTGATTTTTTTTATAGGAATTTTTATAAAATTGTTTTAATAAAATTCGTATACATAAATTTATTTCTCCAATTAATATACTGGTCCAGTATGTTTTACTCCAAAGAAATATTAACACATAAAAAAGGCGAATTTGGGATCATTTGGTATGGTTTAAATTATTGGATTACTTTATTCGTCAAATAATTTTCAATAGAATGGCTTCATAGGTATTTAATAATTATAGGTTAGCTGCAACTTTGGGTTCACGATCCAGTCTTCGGAAACTTTCGAAAAAGGAAGTGAATTCGGTGAATCTAGTCAAGGCTTGGTAAGCTTTATTTAATAATGTAACTTGAAATAAAACATTATTTAATTTATTTTGGCTGCGGCCATATAGCGATTATGTTACTACACCACCTGAACCACTTGCACTCCGATTAATCTCTAACCTTATGATCGGAATAACCCGAATTTATAATCAACAATACCACTTTTATTACAGTTAAATTTGTCTTTTTTATACGACAATATTTTTTTCATGCGTAATTTCATATTTTATAACTACATTTCTTTTGATAATTTATATAGCTGATGTGAATGGGGTTTGGCATAGCTTACAAAGAGCTTTGATTAAAATACACAGAGAATCAATAGATATGATATCTCCACAAGCTAGGTAATCTCCAAATTTATAATTTGAAAACACTCGTTTCTTAATCTATTGCAATCTTTTTAATGATATTATGACATTTTAAAGGTACGATACAATAACTTTAAACGATGATCCTTTTTTCGAAATCGAGTTAAATATTCCTATACGTGATATAATGGTAAAAAATAGATATAATTTTAGGCCATTTTATAAACCTCTCGTCTTAACTAACTTATTTGAATTATAAGTCACCATATGTAGAAAATCAAATTGATTTTACAAAATTTCCGTCATCGAATGAAGGTACTCACAATATTACAATAAAATGATTGATAGTTAAAATCGCTCAATATACTCTTTATCTTTAAAGGAACATTTAGATTATCTAATCAAAGTAGACATACGTTAATAACTTTACCTGATATTGAGGCACCATCTGATGTATTTAGCAACGTTGATGGATTTGGATTCGACGATATTCTCATGATGGATGATGATTCAGGGTATTTTTTTTTTCTTAATGACATTAATTAATTTTTTGTTCAAATTAATGATTTTTTCTCGACAATATTTTAGCATAAGAATTGATTTTGATGCGGAAGGTTGCTTGCACGAATTTACTGCACAGCCAGAAGATCAGCGAATTGATACAAATGTTGAAGTAATAGATAATGTAATAAAAAGAGTAATAGATGAACACAACTCCGTTTTCGTAGAAAGAGCGAACAAAAGACGTAAAAGAAACGATCCTATAATTAATGAAGGATTACAAGAAATGGTAATTTATAATTTATATTTGATTGTATTGTAATAAGAAATTACTTAATATAAAAAATTTGTTTATAGGAAATAGATAATAATGAAATGATCCAGGACGTCAATGTTGATATTGAGAGAAATAGTGAAGAAATGCAGCAACAAATACCCGCTGAAGAACAAGATAATGTAAACAAGGAAAATGTGCCTGATCGACAACCTGGCAGAAATCGACGTCGAATTCGTATGTTTGATGAAGAAACTGAGCTGACAAATGAACAAATACTTGAAATGCGCCGAAGTGTTGTAGATGACCTGAACAAAGCCGAAATTACTGCGAGAGAAAAGGTTGTTAAATTGTTTCATTCATAATTATTTTTTCTAATATTTCTTATTTATATAATTTTAAAGATAAGAATACAAGAAAGTAAAAACCAATTGAATAATCTACTCTACACTCCTGGAAAGCCTTGTAAGTGTGATTTTATACTTACTTTTTTTATGATATATTAATATAACATAAACTCTGTAGTTTTGGCTCCACAACTAGCTTCTTTATGGGAACAACATTGTGCTCCTATGCTTTATGGTATATCGCATTCTATTTGTTAAAATTATATTATACGTCTTTTAACTTTCTGCATTTATTTAGATGAGAATGTAAAAAGGAGAAGAATTCAACCTTTTACTTCAGGTAAATTTTCTTGTATAAATATGTAAAGATAAAATAATTAAAAAAAATTGTAATTATACTTATTAAAAACTTTTATTTTAGTAATAAATTTAAATGAACATGATGATTTTGATGCGGATGGCCCAAGTATTCCGGTTAGTAGACTATAAATTATTTCTAAGGAAACACGGTTTACTTTATTATTTCATTTTCTTAATTAAATGATTAATTATTTCAGCGCGGTGTTAGAGATAGTAGAAATAGTAGAAATGATGAACCTGAACGACTTCGTAAAGAAGGAAGTCAACAAAGTTCAGCCATTATTTCTGGAATTGAAAGCTCAGGGCTTGATAAATATCCTGAAATTGGTATGATAATATATTTATTCTTATTTGTAAATATCAAAAATTAATAATGAAATTTTTTCGCTTACTGCCCTCAAGATCATATATTTGATAATCCGTCAATGGATAATAGTATGGACGTAAACATTGATCTATTCGGTCAATTTAGAAGGCAATTAATAAAAATTGTATAATATAAGTTAATTATTTCAGTTTTTTTCATTTCGTATTTATTTTAGTGGCAATGTTTCGATGGGCTTCAATGCGCCGATTGATTTCTCGGATGATAGAATATTAGATGATGATAGCATCACATTACCGATATTTGGAGGTATAATTTTAGTTTTGAATATGCACACCGAGTGACGATCGACCTTTTTTTTTTAATAAATTAATCTGCTTTTCATTAGATTTCCTTCCGTTTGATAATTCAAGTCAAGTTCGTGTAGGACAATCCACAACTACGGCTGTAAATAGCGAGCAAGAAGCAATGAATTTCTTTGAATCGATTAAAACAATTATGAATGATGCTTACGTTTCAATTGCCACTTTTCAAGATATAATGGAAACTCAACGTGTTAGAAGAGCAGATGTAGCAAGGGATTTTTATTATATCTTAGGTAACAATAACGTAATTAATTTGACTATATTTATAACAATCTTTCTAATTCATATTTATATTTATTTTATAAGCACTTACAACTAAAAATTTAATTAAAGTTAATCAAAGTCAAGCATATGGTAATATCATGATTCAAGTTCGCGAATGATTAAATTATTTGTTGAAAGAATATTATTTGTTATAAATCTTTAAAATTGAATAATATATAAAGCGTAAAGCTTGTATTTTCTTTGTAAAGTATTTTACAAATTTCACGTCAAATAATTCTTTGTTATCAAATTAATGTCCGCATACAATATCTGATATTGCTTAAAAACATAAAAATACTAATAGTAAGTTGAATGTTTTATAACTTTCTTATAAGATAATTATGGAAGACCTTATTAGAAAATTTAAAAGATGAGATTATTGTCTAGATTTCGCGATATATATTTTTATCGTTATCATTTGTCACAATATTCATCTAGAATTCTTCCATGATTCGTAAATCATTATAATTATATATGTATTTCGACAACATAGTTTTACATCCTCTGAATTTCATGGTTTCTTTACGTTATATCCTTTCGGCCTTTCCTGACATGTTCCTAGTGCTCGAAACATAGAGTCATCGAATTATCTAGGGGACTGTAACGTGGTTAGGGCAAGATGACCTAACCCGAAGTATTATTGCTTTAATGTACTTGCCTAAGTTTACTTATAAAATCTGTAATGATTCTCTTTGGCGGGACATTACATTAGATGCTTAAATGGTTTTTTTAAAATTGAAAAATTTGATTTTTCATTCAATGTTGCATGATAGTGTTTTCTGGGATTCTATTCGTCACTCACATGTGCGTCACCCTTAGTTCAATAACACGTGGTTTTTCGGGACATTTTCAATAAAAAATCTCAGCCGCAATTAAATTCCAAATATAGTTAAATGAAATGATGATTTAAATGAATTATTTTTCAAAGATAATTTCTCTTTATGAACATGTCAGAGATCAATATAAATTTTTGTCCTTTTGACGGGTATAGATTTTTAGGCGATGAAGACAAATGTAATTTTTGTGGGTTTGACAGGTTGTAATTTAACATTCAATCTCTTGCCTATTTTTGTTTTTTTTTTTTATCTAACTTTCAAGTTCTATTTGTTTAGATTTTTTGCTGCTAATAAAAATTGGGTAAGCTGCTTTCAAAAATAAATAAATATTTAAAAATTTTTCTAAATTTTGGCTTTTAAGGGTTCGTTGACGAATTCACCTACAAATAAACGTGAATCATGGCGCAAATTATTATGGATAAAACAAGATTATCCGGACAATTACGTAGATAGTACTTTTCTCAAAGAATTAGAAAAAAATGGTAAATAATGAGTTTTCTTAATATATATATATTTTAAATTAATATATATATATATTTTTTTTAAGTTAATGTTAGGGCATATGATTACTGGAATGTATTAAAAGAATCTTGCGTAATTTCACAACATATAAGTAGTATAGTAATTTTTATCGCAGTATTTATATATCTTTATCTTGATATGTTATCCGCACAAAATTTAATTATAAGTGGTACTGTATTTACTATTATTGGATATATTTTTTGGGATAAAAGTATCTCAAAAACTGACCCTTCTTATGAATACAAAAGTAAGTTGTTAGTTTTATGATTTTATTTTTAAAGATTTTTCTTTTTTTGAGGTATTAATATTTTCCAAAATTTACTTAATCAAAAGGATGGAAAACTGCAAAAGGGGCAGTACTTTTCTTTGCAACATTATTATGTTTGTCACCAATTTTAAAAACTTTAACAAAAGATACAAGCAGTGATACAATATGGGCTGTAACTGTTATTTTATTTCTAACAAATATGCTGTTTCATGATTATGGTTCTGGAAATAGGACTAACATCAAGTTAAGAATCCTTATTTAATTTCATTATTGAATGTTTTTTAAGATGCTAATTGCGCTTTAATAGGTTTCCTGGTTCAGTATCAACAAATGCTGCTATATTTGCTTCAGTTTTATTAGCCTCTAGATTACCTTCAAATTCTCATGTTTTTGGATTAATGTCTTTTGCTATTGAATGGTTTGCTTTGTTTCCAATTTTCAGAAGATATATCAAAGTAACATATTTTATATTATTTTTTCTAATATATATTTTATATAATAAATATATCTCAATTAACAAACCCCTTTTTTTTAGAGCCTTTCAGTTGAATTCAATATAGCATTAACTTGTTTATTGTTTATGCTAGCTACTATATTATTTTTGAATATTTCAAAAACTATTGTAATACTTTATATTTTAGGTATTGCTTTTATAACTTTTGTTTGTCCTTTCTGGTTAATTTGGATACAAAAATATAAAAAGTAAGTATAAACAGAAGAATTCGAATTTTTTTTTAAGGAAAAACTATATTAATTTTTTTTTTTTTTTTTTTTTTTCAGTGAGATTCATGGACCATGGGATGAAGCTAGACCAAAAATTACAACATACTAATATAACTAATCAAATTAATAGTATAGCTTTAATAAATCCTAATTTGATATTTACCATAATGTAATTTAAAGGAAAATAATAGAGTACGGGATCACGCTTTAAATAATTTTTTTTAAAACCAGATTTTCATTTAAATTTTATTAGAAGTGATATATATATCCTGGATATTCTTTTTTATAAAAAGTTATCATTGGACATTTGAGTTGAATATTTATTTAAAGATGAACAAGCAAACTACTAATTTAATGTTCCATTTTTGCATTCTCTCACTTTCGTTTTCACTCCTCCTCCTCCTCCTCCTCATCTTCCTCATCACTGCCTTCTTTCTCATCCTCGTCATCTCGCTTTTCCCCCTCCTCATCCTCATCTTCCTCATCCTCATCATCATCATTATCATCATTTTCTTCTTCCTCTTTATCTTCCGTTTTAATTTCTTCATCTTTATCAACATCCATTGTATTTGACGATGCAGCTGCCTCCAATTTAGCCTTTTGTTCTTTTGCAAAAGCCAATTGTTCTTGCATCATTTGATATACATATTTGCCCATATGTGTTACGTCGGCAATTGTATATGCATCCAAGTAATCATCGACCTATATATTTTTTTAAATTAGTCATTTGAATAAAAGACCAAAGCAGTAACAACAAATAAAAAGGACTAACATATACCTTTCTGGACGATGGCCACATTTCATTAATTTTTAATTGCAATTTATCAGGACGTTCTAATAATTTATTAAACGTAGGTGCTAATTCATAACAATTTGAAAATATAGACCGACGACAGAACACGTAAAGTCCTAATCGAGCGCGAGACATAGCCACAATAAGACGTCTAACATCTCGTATATGACCAACAGTTTTTGTACGAACCAAGGATAAAAGAATATCTGGTGTATTCATAAATAATGATAATTATTAAAAAACCTATAATAAATTACCAGGTTACCGAAAATATCATAATTACTTACAATCATTCTGTTGTCCTTGAAACTTATCGACAGTTGTGACTTTTGCCGGACGACCAAATAAAGGATTCCATGAACACCGCTGGCTCAAAACATCTCTTATTAAAGCCTTTTGTCCATTATAAGTTGTTAGGATTGTAATTTTATCTTCTGGATATCTATAATATATAAAGTGGATTTTAGACATTTTGAGAAAAAATAATTACGAAATAAAGAATAATTATTTATATCGTTTTACCCTAACAAACGCATGTATTGATATACTGCAACAATATATTCTGCCTCTCCAAGATTCTATAATAAACACATGTGAATAAATTATCATATTAAAAAAAGTATAGTCTTGTATTTATTCTCACCTGATAGAAATATGGAACTGGTTCAGTTTCACCTTTACCCATAAATTCTTCAACATTTATTAATTGGTAGTCAAAAGTAAACCCGGCATTAGCCATTTTATATTCATCCGGTTCAATTACTGATGGTAAATCTCCCAAATTCTTATAGCGCCAATTATACAATTTTGCCATGGAGGGCCTAGCACGTCCCTAATAATATTAAATCAAAGAATTGGTTAAAAAAAAAAAAAAAAAAAGTTAAATAATTTATTAATAATTACGTACCTGAGCATCTAGGTCAATAGTTGGCACGCCAAGTTTAACAAATCTGGTAAATAAACTTTGTTCCATGTTCCCATATTGTTGAAACGCCATGTTTTTCACCACAGGAGGTAACTGATTATGATCCCCGATCATAATTACTCTTTTTAATCTACTTCGTCCATCTTCAGTTTCTTGTAACAATAAAGGAATAAAAGTTTCAACTTCTAAAATTTGTGCTGCTTCTTCCATTACTACATTATCATACTTAAATCCCAAAGAAACCAATTCACGTCGCTATTATGAAAATCAAATAAATTAGCATAATGTAAAATATAAAACTTCAATAATATAATCAGTAAAATAAAATACCTTTAGTGCAGCATGAGTGCAAGTCATTGCAATAATTTTAGCTTCCTTTGTTAATAAATAATTAGCTCTATCATAGCTAGTTCTAAGCAATTCGAATCCACGAATTTCTTCGAGTTCCGTAAATATTTTTTCTATATGACGAAAGCATCCTTCTGCAATTTCCAAGGTATCTTCATAACTTGCAACCTCGGGAAATAATGGTTGAGGTGCATCATAAAAATATGCTACAAAAGGAAATTCATTCCTTATTGTTTCTACATTAACATTCTTATTCAATAATCCTTGCCTACATTTATCAATGTAAGGCTCCCATCTCGACAGCACATGATATAAATAAAAATACCCAGCAGTTTCACACGTATATCCATATTCACCACCAATTTGCAATGATTTGGCAAGTCTATCTACTTCCGAAAGCAGAGATAGACGTTTTTCCAAAAATGAATTGACTCTGCCATATTTGCTAAAACTTAATTCTGTATTGAGTTCCTCTTCACCATGGCCCAATCTTAGTAAATGTCTCTCATCAACATCTATAATTAACAAGTTAAAAAAAACAATTATTAGGTGAACTTTTGATTCCTGTTAAGACTTAAGACATATAATTATATAAATGTAAATACCAAGTGTCATAATTTTCTCGAATAACTGATTCAGAGCTTGGTTGCTGTGTGTAACCAATAACGTATGCTGATCAGGGAAATTATGGTAAAGATTTGCAATAATCTGAACAGCTACATCGGTTTTACCGGTACCTGGAGGACCAACAACCATGGTAAGACCCGGGTTTGTTCCTGCTACAATAGCATTCACTAATGAAACATTTATACATTAATATGTTATATTGATATAAATTGGTCAATTAACCATAATAAAAAAAATTTACCTTGTACGGGAGTGAATCTAATTGTATTCTTTCTAGGCTGATTAAATGGATAAGGGCCCATATTTGGTAAACTGTAAGTTTTGACAATTATCTGATTTGGGTCTACTTGAGGCTGAGATGGGTTTATATTTTCAGCATCCTCAACTTTCCTCTTTTTTGAAATTGGACCACTCTCAGTTATAGGAAATTGTAGAATGTAAGGTGGAGGAATAGGAGCTTTAAAACCTTCTGCTGGTACAATTTTCTAAGAGGTTGTAAAGATTATTATAAATATTATTTATTTATTTAAATTGACAAGTAAATAATAAAATATTAACTTACTTTGTCAGGGAAACTTTCAATCAAATGATCATAATCTAAAAAAGTATCTCGAAAATCAATTTCTCTAGGTCGATTTGGCATCATTGTATAGTGAGCACTACCAGGATGTCCATAACCCAAAAAAATATTATGTAGCCAATCTGGCACAACTAATTCACTTTGCATTAAATCACGGATTGTTTCAAGAACAGATTTAAAATTGTTTTCCTAATAATGATCATAATACGAAAAGAAGTCAGAATATGTAAAATAATTACAATATTAGTTCATAAGTTGAAATTTACCTTTGGCTTTCTTCTCATTAAGATATTAAAAGTTTCATATACGTCTTCATCCCTGGCACTTGAATACTTATCCATATCCATCTAAAAGATACATATAGGAAGATTTTTATACCTAATTTTCAAAAGTCGTAAATTAAAAGAAATGTACTTACTTTATACTGATTCGGGTCCAAAAACACACGAATTGTTCTGATATCTCCAGAAATTTTGGGATTTTTGTCATCAATACGTGGTTTACCAATTTCATCAATAGGCTTACCTAAAGAAACTATATTTAGTATCTCAAACATTAGATAATATGAAAATTTTTAAAATCTGCAAATTACCGTCATCACCAATTATATCGCTCACTTCACAACCTCGAATATATTTTAAACCAAAATGCTGTCTTTTGAGAATGTGAATATTAAAAATTTAGAAATTAATTTTATTTTACGATAAATATGTGTAAAAATAAAAAAAAATTAAGCAAACCTAAAAGGCATAACATCTTTATATTTTTCAGCTGTGCCATCATGGGCATGTATTGTTAATAAGAACAAAACATCATGTGATTTCAATGAATCCCATTCATTACGAATGGATTCTGTATAACGACCTATGTCAAAAGAAACCTATAGAATCAAATTCACATATTAAAATAAATAATTTCAAAATATTTAAATCTAAAATTATCCAACATATTTCAAAAATAATTAAACATACATCAGCCTTGACTTTTGAGGGCTTACTTTCACCGATATTCGGTTTAGCTACCTCTATTATACTAAAAAAAAAAAATTTTTTAATATTAATTATATTAAAAATTATTTAAACGATAATCATATTTAAATTCTTACTTAAATGATTCTATCTCTACTGCCATACGAGCCCAACCGGTAAATTCAGTCTTACTTGAAGGATAAGTCATTCTTGGTGCCAACCGCTTTACAACATCCTCAATATCTTGTCGAATTTCATAAGTTGTTTCCATTCGAAATAAATTGAAATTTCTCAATAAATAATCGTGAATAGTGAGAAATTGTAAATTGAGTTTAGGTAATGCGAGCGGTATTTCATTAGCCCAAAATTGTGTTTGCACGACAGCATCATCGAATATAGCATTCTGGAAAAAAAAAGATTTTTAATTTTAATTTATAGATCAAACAATTAACCGGAATATATTTACACAGAAAACTAACCTCATCTGGATAAAGTGGTTTCGAATTTATCAAATCAATTTGACTCGTTCTCTTTTCAAATTTACAAATTAGCACCTCGACTAAAAATTCCTTATTATATTGTCCTTCGCCAACCAATTTATTTGTTCTTATATTTAAAAATTCACATAATCTTATTATATCTTCATGAGTTAATGCATTAAAATGCCTTTGCAAGTCAGGTCTTCGCTCAATAGAGGCAAAATTCGATAATGCCAATGATCGCAAAGAGTCTCTAAAATGTTCAAAAGCAATATGCTGCAATAAAATAAAAAAATAAATTTAAATTGTAAACCCATAATTTTTAGCATGAATTAACAACTTTAACTTCGATTCTAATATATACCTGAAGAGCAGCTAGTTTTTTGCAATGTAATTCCGTCATCTGATCATCTGTCAAAGCCAAACCAGTATGATCATCGATTTCAAAACCAGCGTAAAATTTTAATATATCTAAAAGTTGCTTAAAAAGTTCGCTGTAATTTAAAAAGAAAAAAATCGTTAAAATAATACAAAAAAAAAAAAAAAAAAAAAAAAATAAAAAAAAAAAAAAAAAAAAAAAAAAAAAAAAAAAAATTTAAAACAAGAAAAAAAAATCAAAATAACCCACTTCGCATTATCACGCTTCATTATCGGAGCAAATTTACATAATGTCAATATCTGATGGTCTTCTAATAATTTATTGAAATACCGTCTTGTTGGAAGTTGAGCTTCAAGATCGATCAAAAATTCCAAAAAACGTTCAAGATATGCTAAGACTTCGTGATTCACTAAAAAAAATTAAACAATTGAAAAAAAATTCATACTGTTTTAAATTCAAAAGTATAAATATTATCATACCTTCTCCGACATCGGGTATTGTGTATAACGCTTCTACAAATGCTCTCATAAAATTGCTCAACCATGTCCTCTCAAAAATACTTTTTTCCTTTTGTGATTCATCTAAAAATTCAATTTTAATTAGAATAATCCCAAAGCGATAAAATGCATTAATAAATAAATATTCTATCAAAGTACGAACCAAAGAATCATAGAATACCTGCTTTTTTGAATTTTTTTGCAAATACATTCCACATCTTTTTCAAATCTTTATTATTTGCAAATTCCTGTTCTCTCAACGATGGTGTACCAAAACAATGCCATGTTATAAGTGACACCAATCTGCAATATAAAAATACATAAAAAATATATATAAAATCTTCAGGATGACAAATTAACTTGATGGAAAAAAAGCCCTTAAACATACATCATACATTCTCCTCTGATCAATTGATTCTCTATACTTTGAAAAACATGAATTAAGAATAAAACTATATATTTTCTCACTTTGTAAGAAAGTGTGTTTGCTAGTGGTGGAATAGAAAGTTCGAGAACACGTTTGAAAAAGCCCGGGAATTGTTCAGGACTTTTCATAAAACAATCTATTGGAATAATTATATAAAAATGAAACAAATTAACATATATAATTGAATTCGCCAATTCAAACGTTTATAAAGAACCTACCCCACGCAGGTACCCGTTCACGAAATTTTTCATTGACCATCAGTACGATTGACAATATATGAGCCAATGATGCTTCCGTATGATCAAAATGCGGCCAAAGGTACTAAAAGAATTATTTTTATTTTCTTTTTAAAAAAAAAATTAAAAATAATAAATAATTCATGCTGCTAAACTTACTTTTTCAAGATACTGGCTAAGTTCTAGTAATGTTAGTTTTTTCGGTTCAAAACCTTTCGATTCTAATTCTTCATTATATATTCTCTCTATAACAAGTGGATCCCATACTCTTTTTTTAGGATCTTTATCGTTCCAATAACTTTCGGCTAAACCAGTTATTGAATCGGATTTCACATCCTGAAATGTTGGGTAATATGCCCCAGCCCTTGTACTTTCAGTTGGCGGAGCATGTGGAGGTAAAGTTGTAAGACGTTCTTCAGTCGACATTTGAAAAAAAAAATTTAATATAAGACAAAAAAACTTCGTGGATCAAACTTTTTAAAATCTAATTTGTAGATTATATCACGTGGTAAATTAATTTGTTGTAATACTTCTTAATAAGGTTAAGCTTAATATGTTTAATGCAAAGTTAGTCAGTGTAACTGCATTAATTATTAATTATGAAAAAAAATTTTTTTCAAAGATAATCATTTTTACATTATAAAACGAAGAAAAAATTAAACAATATGACCGAAGAGGAAGTTAACATAATAGATAAAGATACAGCTAAAAAGATACCTAAATATGTAAGACCAGCTGAAGGAAAGTTGGGTTCAAAGCAGCTCAAGGTAACGAATTAACTTGTCGTTTTTGCTTGCTTTTTAACGAAGTTATTAGTAATAATGCCTCGTTTTAAATAGAAAATAAAAAACAAAAAGTTAAGAGGAACTCTCGAACGGGTAGAAAAGATTTCTAAAGAAGCTGCTATTAAAGCAGCAAGATCTGAAATTTTACTTACTGAAGATCCTGGGTATATATTATTCTACAAATATATACTTTCTCCACACGAATTGTAAAGATTTATTAATTGTTTAATCATTTTAATTGAAAATAGATACCTTGAAACTGAGGGAATCGAAAAAACGTTTAATATAACGCAGAAACAATTGAAAGAGAATGTAGACGAAGATTCTACGAAAAAGGTTTGTCACTCGTAAATTTCCCTGTTAATTTAATTAGTGTATCAGTAAATTTATTATTATTTAATTTTGTTAAATAAAAGATTTTTGATTTAAAATTACCAACGTTTGGACCATATTCCTTGGATTACACACGTAATGGAAGGTAAGTATCATTTGTTAATTTTAAATTTTCAATTTGTAAGTTTGAATTCAAATTATTGATTAATTATAGACATATGGTCATTGGGGGTCGAAAGGGTCACGTAGCAAGTTTCGATTGGATGGAAAATAAGTTAATAAGTGAAATTCATCTGAAAGAAACCGTGCGAGATGTTAAGTATGTGTTATTATTGCGGTGCAACTATTTTTTATTCATTTTGATGATTAATTTTATATTTTTTTTCATAGATGGTTACATAATGAACTTTTCTTTGCTGTGGCTCAAAAAAAGTATGTGTTCATATATGATCACAATGGGCTAGAAGTACATCGATTAAAAAAACATATTGAAGTCAATAAGCTTGATTTCTTGCCATATCATTTTCTGCTAGTTTCTGTGGTAAGTATTTTAAGTTGATGATGTTACATATATTAATTATTGACATATTTACATTTTAGGGAAATGCAGGATGGCTTAAATATCAAGATACTTCAACTGGACAGTTAGTGGCAGAATTAAGAACCAAATTAGGTAGCTGTGATGCAATGGCTCAGAATCCATGGAATGCTATAATGCATTTAGGACATTATAATGGCACAGTTACGTTATGGTCACCTAATATGTCGACTCCTTTAGTCAAAATGCTTACACATAAAGGACCAGTAAAGGCTGTTGCTGTTGATCATACTGGAAAGTAAGTTCATATAAAATTAAGTTTTTTTTAGATTTTTTTTTTTCAAATAAATTAATTTATTTATTAATAAAGGTATATGGCTACATCAGGGTTAGATGGACAACTTAAGTTATGGGATATAAGGACATATAAACTGTTACAGCAATATTACACAAGATCTCCTGCTTCGTCGCTATCAATATCACAATTAGGTCTTTTAGGTGTTGGCTGGGGTCCGCATGTTACAGTAAATATCATAATATATTTGTTACCCTATATCTATTTAAAGTCTAAAGTAAATTTATTATTAGATTTGGAAAGACGCTTTTCTTACAAAACAACAATCACCTTATATGAATCATATCCAATCGGGAACACAAATACAGGATATACATTTTTGTCCATTTGATGATGTGCTAGGATTAGGACATTCTAACGGAATATCCAGTATAATAATTCCTGGTACATAACAATAAACTTTGAATGATTAACATCATCTGAATATTTCTCATATAAAAAATTTTGTTAATAGGCTCTGGGGAACCAAATCTTGACAGTTTGGAAGCAAATCCTTATCAGTCCAGAAAACAAAGGCAAGAGGCTGAAGTGCACAGTCTTCTTGACAAGGTATTACATATAGCAAGAGTTTAAATTTTATTATGGAGATATTTTTATAATCTTAACTTATTCCCTATAGATTCAACCAGAGATGATATTATTGGATTCTACGTTTTTAGGAAAAGTTGATAGAGCTTCCAAAGATCTATTATTTATGGAGCGTAAAGAAGAAGAGGTACAATATTATTATAGTTTATTATTATTCCTTAGAAAGGTAATATACAATAATCATCTCATTAAAATGTTTATAGGAAACACAACGTGATAATGAAGGAAAACGGGAACCTAAAAATAAAGCTCGTGGTAAAAATTCATCATGGAAAAGATATCTTCGTAAGAAACAAAAGAATGTTATAGATGAACGAAAGGTTAGTATTATGTTATGTGAAATGATAGAGCACATTTGGATTAAAATTGGTTTATGATTGATTTTTTATATAAATTATAAATAGTTGAAGATTCAACAACGTATTGAACAAGAAAGGGAAGCACGTAGAAAGCGAATTATAGGTAATGAGGAAGATAAAGATCGACCGAAAGCATTAGAACGATTTTCTAATAAAAAGAGAAAACTATAATAATAAAATTTTGAATTCTATGATTTATTATACGAGTATAAATATTTATAAAAAGTTGTAATGATTATATACTCATTAGAAAGTGATCGTATATGAATAGTTTAGTATAAATGAAAGCTTTGTTTTTAATACAAAATGGATTGAAGATCGCAATTCGGTAACCATAAAATTATCAGTATAATAACCAATTATAAAACGCAAAAAGTAATATTACATTTGGAAAAAAAAAAGTAGAAAGGACTTATCGCAGTATCTTGAATTTCTCTAACTTTTTATTAAGCAAACTTCGCCAAACGGCCAAGTGACAACACTGCACAAGTATGAAGGATATCATTCGTCCATCGGGCCGCCGGATTAAGTGAAAAAGATGAAATTCACTACTTACATAGACGTGCGAGCGCTTTACATTGCTTTTTTAAAGAGGTCCTGAATAAAACATTTTTAATCATTAGATATCAACTGACTCTGATTATAATGAGCAGAAATATTTTTTTTTAACGAAAATTTATTGTCCTTCAACACCGTCTCTATATATTTTTCATTAATGGTGGCGCAAGAACAGAGCTGTGGAATTCGATTTTAAAAAAAATTTAATAGTTTTTGAAATATTTCTAAATTCACAAAGAAACATCCACTCATCAGGAAATCCAGATCCAAATAGCTCCGGTAACAATGGTTGGGTATTTAAAATACATCATTTTTGATTAAGTTTGTAATACAAACCAATTTTATTAACTTACACCCCCCCCATAAAAGGAAAGGTATATCGAAAAATAGATTTAGCGATCATGCATAAATTGGTAAAAATTAGAACTTAATTTATTATTATTTTAAACTAATTATGAATGTACATGTATTTAAAAAAAATAATGATAATAATTAATATTATTAATATTATAAAACGTGAAACGGTCGCATCGATAATTAAAAGATATTTAGTATAACGGAATATATGAACGCCTAATATTAAGTATAACGAGTATAACGGAATATGTATGACGACTAAAATATGAACCAATAAGAATATAAATAATTTAGGTATATACAATATAATAAAATTGATCAAATAACGTTTATTATTCACCTGTCAATTCAAATAATTATTTATTGAATTTTTTTTTACAGCGTTTAATTTATTCGTTAAGGAAAAGAAATCCCATTGAAAAACCCATCTATCAAAGGGTCACCAACTATTTGTCGAGGGAGGTTATCGATATCGTTTAATATGGTTTGACTATTGATATGTGCGTTATGTGCGTTAAATCGAAACTGTCTTCGATATCTCCATCTTAGTCGATTCAGTCTTCTTCTTCGATAAGTGCTTAAATATAGTGTTCTATCGTTAATAGAGACATTAAATTGTCTTCGATTTGAATACATTTGGTATATTATTTAAAGGAAAAGGCAAAAATTTTTACTTGGCTAACATAGTATGGATAAAAAGATATTTTCAGTTTATTTATAAGGTGGAATGATTTGCGTAACACAAAAACAAACTCTCAAAAACGCTTAAGTAACCATCGTTCACTTATAATGATTTCACTTCCGTTCAATTCCGTTTCATTGAATGCTTACTATAATCATGATAAAGATGGACTCTGGGTTGACTCAGTTTTTAAAAATTTTAAAAATATAAATCTTATCTATCAAACGAGGTGGCTAAGAGTACCTTTAATTAGGTACTTATAATAAGCAATTAATTCTAAATCATATGAAATATGGAAATTAATATAAACGTTTATAGGTCATGAACCCAAAAATAAGAATAAATTTTTGGTTGTTCGATTTATAAAGTCAAAATAAAAATTAATATGGTAGATCATTGTGACACAAAGATAAAATTTGAAAATCAATTGTGGCGTACCATTTGCCATGGTAATAAAAACTGGATGTTCTAAATGTTATTGTTTCAACAACAATTAATCTTTTTAAGGAAGAATTATGCTATTTCGCGAATCTGTGCATACTCTAAATACGTTCTCATTTAAGGATGAAAAAAATTTTTTAAATAATTTTAAAAACAAATTTGGACAATAATAGTAAAGAAATAAAAGAGATGTCATTAGGCGTTATAAACATAAAAAAAAATTTTCATTTTATAGGATCGTAAAATAAATTTAAATTTTAAAGGTTGCTGTCATACAGCTTAATTCCGATATCTGAAATATGAGGTCATACGTAATTAATGACGCAAAGAGAAATTTTTAGGATTATTAATCAAAGGAAACTGTAATCCGAAGTATCATAATCCTTTATATAAGCTGTTTTTGTACTACCTAGATACAGTCCTCAAATTTGCCTTTTATTTATTTAACTAGTTTCTTTATTTTATTCAAATTTATAAAATAATTGGTCATATTTGATGATATGGAAGTTATCCATTATAGAGTATATGCTAGCTTGCTGTTCTGAACGCATATTATATGCTATCGAAAATATTGTTGGAACATTGTCATGTAAATAACAATCAAACACAACAGCTTTCAAACTTGAATTATGCCAAATTTGAGGATATCACCAGATCAAGAACAATCGGGAAAGGTGGCTTGAGTCGATCTGCTTGTGCAACAAATTCATCTATTTTTACAAACCCTTATTGTATAAATAAATCTTTTGACGAAATATTTACTTCTGTTTCTGGTTAAAGACTGGCTGATTTTTTAACAACAAACAATAATTAAGAATACTTGCACCTCCAAAACTATTCAATATTTAACATTGCTTAAGCCATATTTCTAATACTAATAAATACTTAAACTAGTAAGAATTATATATTATTATTAATTCTAATCAAAAATTATAATTTTGGATAAAAATTATAATACTAATTATAAAAATTATATATTAAATAAGTATATTAAACAAATACCATAATATATTATGGGCTATAGTACCCCCTTTTTGTGCAAAAAAAAGATCTATTTTCTATTAATATTATTATTTTTAAGAATTTAATTTTACTTTCTAATTATAATGCAATTTTTAAATATATATAAAAATTCAAGTTATAAACTTTTCTCTGAAATTTACAAGATGGGTTTTGCTAAATATCATCAATGATTATTACTAGTGTGTCAAATAAGGATGACAAATAAGGATTTTACTATTAAAAAAATTGTTCCTAGAATAAATAGTAAAAATGCAAATGTGAATGGGATTATTATGATGACCACATGGTTATGTAAAAAAACAAATATAATATATTAAAAATATAGTAATAACAATATTTTCTTGCAAGATACTTGGATATTATGTCCTATAATATATGGTATATTTTAAATTTAAACTATTTAATAATAGCTTTTTTTTTCTTATAAATTTAATAATAAAATTATTAAATATATATTTAACTAAAAATATTTATTTATGCAATAAAAATAATATTAAATTGTATATAAAAATTTAATATGAAAAATATTTTTATTTTATTAAAAAATTTTGTAAACTTATAAAATACTAATTTTAATTCTTTATTATATATTTAATATATTATATATTAATAAACTTTATTATATATTACTCTAATTTTTAAATTAATTTATATATTAAGTATATTTAAGTTTAATATATAACATCAGGAAATTTTTTCAGAAGATATATAGTGATATACACTACCTAGACAAAAGTAGCGGACCTTATTTTTTAACTTAATTCTCAGAACTGTACATAATAATTTGGGTTGAAATTTTAATACTTGTTAGCTTATATCCTATGTAAACAATGATGTAAANATTACTTTATTTATAAATATATTTCAAATGTGATCGACAAAATAGGATTTTGTACTACTTNACACTATGTCCGATTTAACAGAGGCTGAACNCAACCAAATTATTGGNCTTTTTAAGGGTGGTGCCACAAAAGCAAATATTATTAAAATGCTTGGCTTTTCTAAAACAACAGTTCTCTGAACTATTCAAGCCTTTTTTGAAGGAAAAAGTCTTAAAACTCAGCCACAAAGCAGCTGCCCAAGACTTTTAAATTGTGAATACCAAAAAATAATAAAAAAAATTGTTAAAGCTGATAGTCACCAGTCAGCTGAACAAAGAACAAAATTTCAAGAAAAAATTGAAATTCAAGTTTCTACTAAAACAATAAGAAGAAATTTGCATGAGCTTAATATTTTTTTCTGTATTCCAGCATGCAAACTTCTTCTTAGTGATAANCAAAGAGAAAATTGCTTAACCTGATGTATTGAAAAAAAAAGACTAGTCTGTTAGGAAATAGAAGTCAATTATCTGGAGTGATGAGAGTTGCTTTACAATTTTTAAAAATGATAGTCTAGGTCATGTTTGGAGAACTTCTGGAACACTATTCAATATTAAAAATATGGTTNCTACAGTAAAACATGATATATACTTTATNAAATTTAATTGAAAGTATGCCACGCCAGATAGAGGCGTGTATTAAGAATAATGGCGGCAAACCAAATATTAGTTAGTTTTATATATAGTTAACCTAATAACAGTTAAAATTTTGACCCTTATTATTATGTACGTTTTTGAGTAATTAATAAAAATATGAAGTCCGCTACTTTTGTCTAGGTAGTGTATATCTTTCATTATTATTTATCATATTAATTATAATATGTGATATATATCGATAATAATCGTACTTATCAAATAACATTGATGTGGATAAATAGTAATAAAACATCAGATTTTAACCTAAATGATAAATATTGGTAAATATTTAAATGATAAATATTAAATTTGATAAATACCAATAAATATACTAATGATAAATAATCTGAATAATAAGAAACACAAATGATAAAAATTGAAATTTATCTAATACGATAAATATAGTATTTTATAAAGGATAAATAATATAAAATAATGTAAAATTAAACTAAATAAACTAAACAAAAAGAATATAATAATAAAAATAAGAAAAAAATGTAGTAATAAAATAAGAAAAAAAATATTAAGCGATAAAAATAAGAAAAAATATAAGCAGTAAAAATAAGAAAAAACATAAGTGATAAAAATAAGAAAATAAAAATAAAAATAAAAAAAATAATAATTATAATTATTTTTCTAACTGAAGAAAATTGTAAATAGAAGTCTAAATCAAAAAGTAACAAATTTACAAATGATATTAAACTTAAAACTTAATTCAGAAATAGAACAAATTAAAATAATTACTGTTATTAATTAAATAATTTATCATATATTTTAAAACTTGTATTATTAAACATTATTTTGTCTTTAAGTAGCTCTTTTTCATTTTTATTGTTATCAGTAGATTTATTTTTGCTATAATTATCAGCACTTCTTTACATAAGACTGATATTGAATCGCTAAGCTTAATTTGACCATTTTTATCAATCACATCCTAATTTTAACTTTGATTAATAAAATTAATTTTTAAATAACAAAATAAATTTGATAAATACCCTAAATTTTTTTAATTATAAATCCAACAGTTTTTTGGAGACTTTGAGAGTGTAGTAATTCAGATTTAATAATATATCATATATAGATGCAGTATAAATGTACATATTATTAAATCTTTCTTTGCTAGCATTATCTAACAATAAAAATGTGAAATTAGTGATATTCTCTATCATAATACTTTCAGTGAACAATTTATTATAACTATCTTTTACTTTTCTGAATTACTTCCATTCTAAAATATCTCTCAAATTTTTATATCTATTACTCACTAATTACAGTTCACATGTTTTGAGAATAGCAATTAGATTGCTAAGATATGACTTTCACTCATGTCTTTTATTTTTTCGCATAAGCTATCATAAAATAAAATTAAAATTAAATATTTAAAAAATAATAATTAATTAATAATAATTACCAGAGAATGATATTTTCTGCTAAAGATGTTAATCTATTCTCATTTATCCAATCTGTGAATATAATTCATATAGTTCAAATTTTCTAAAAATCATTTATATTCATCAAATTTTAACCATATGTTATTTGAAAAAAAATCAGCACATACTGCACTATATTTATCCTATATAATATAGTGATAAATAACTTATGATATTAAATAATATCTAAATATAATAATATAATATAAACTAAATTATTACTTATGTTAAATACTTTTAAACTAAGCTCATTATTTTTATTTCTATTTAGTTTTTTTACTTGAGTCTAAAGCCATAAAATTCTTTTAAGCAATGTTTTTTGCAATTTGTATAAAATACAAATTTGTTTATTCTATTTTATTAATATTGTTTCAATATTATTAAGAGGGTTATAATTATTAAATGAAATTTATCTGACCATTGGGTTAAATGTTGATTTTAGCACTGGTCAAAAACTGATCTATCTTACAGATATCTTACAGATATCTTATAAATATCGGGTACACAAAATGCAAAAAATCTGCTATACATCGGGTACCCAATATGTATACTATAGAATTAAAAAATACAATTTATTAATTATCTCGCTATCCAGTGATCATAAAAATATGAAATATAGCTCATTCGATTCGCCTCACTGAGACATATCGAATGGTACTAATTTCACATTTCTAGGTGTGATAAATATTGAGATATTGCATTTTTGTTTAGTTTTTTACAATTTATTAAATATCTCAGCATCTATCAACCTAGAAATGTGAAATCAGTACCATTCGATACATCTCAGTGAGGTGAATCGAATGAGCTATATTTCATCATTTTATGATCACTGAATAGTGAGATAATTAATAAATTGTATTTTTTAATTCTATAGTATACATATTGGATATCCGATATATAGCAGATTTTCTGCATTTTGAATACCTGATATTTATAAGATAGATCAGTTTTTGATCAGTGCAATTATTATTGTCATCAATAGAAACATCAAACCTTCTACTTGTAGAATATTTTATTGCAGGTACTCTAATGTTGCTGATGAAATTGTTTTGTGATTGGCAAAATGTTTTACCTTTTAAGGCCAAATTTCAAAACTTGACCCATACCTCCAAAACTTGCCCAAACTTCTGTAACTTCTAAAACTCTAAGTTTTAAATTATTTAGTATCTGAAACTTTCCCAAACCTAATTTTAATTTTTTATGACATTATAATAATAAAAATTTAAAGATTTATTTATTACTTTACAATATTATATTACTATACATTATTATAAAATTTATTCTAGTTTATCATCATTTTGAATTTTAACATAATTTTCTTCTATACTATTATCACTACCCTTAATAATATTATCCAAATTTTTTTACACTCTATAGTATAAGTTTTCTACATAAAAGAAATAAATGCATATTAAAAATACTAAATACTGCTTACATTATATTTCTTTTAGGGTTTTAGAGGTTACAGAGGTTATAGAGAGTTATGGAAGTTTCAAAAGTTTCAAAAGTTTCAGAGGTTTCAGATTTTATAGTTGTGGTGAAACTAGTTTTGTCCAGTTTCAGAAGTTTTACCCACAGATAGATTTTAGTTTCACCCACAACATTAAAGTGCTCCATAGTCTTCAGCTATTTCATAATTTGTACTCTATCCTTATTTTCTGCCAAGTGTTCTTCAAATATAATATGACAAGATTATTTGTATTACACCTGTATCCATCACACATGAATAATACAATTTGTTATTATATTGCTCATTATAAAAATCATAAGGAAGTAAAACAAAAAACTCTTTCTCACTTTTTCATTTTATTAGAAATACGCAGTAAATTTTACAAAATTTTTATCACTTAATAAACTGTTAAAAATGGAAGTAACTGTATCAACCTATTCAGACAAACTTTTTAATGAATATATTTGTACTATAGAGTGCAAAAACATAGGTAGCAGACTACAATCTGACTTTAATAATCTTCTTTTATAATATAACCTTTGAAAAGATGTGAAGAATAAAGATAGTTCTACTAATAATATTGGCCAGTTTGTCAAAGAAGTTTCTGAATATATCTCGATACCAGCTATCATATTATTTCTTATCAGAGGAATAATAAGTAAATTTTATGAAGATATTTTGGATGCTAATATATGAAATCTTGATGAGGCCTAGAGGAGATAACTAGGTACAAAATTACCATTAACGAACTCAAAGCCAAACTTGCTGCAGCAGGTGAGACGCAGCCTTAGATAATTGGATTACAGCTAATAATACTATTCTTAAAAAAAAGATACATGATTTAGAATAGCCATTTTTGGCAACTTCCAGTAGATCGACATCAACAGAAAATACCAATGGCAATACATTGAGTATACCAATCATAATACAGGAAGATCAATATAAATTATCATCACAAGAGATACTGCTTCAGGATGATAATTATATGGGAATAGAGAAAGATATTTCCAAATCACTACTTGAACATTCTTCACAAAAACAATCAAAATCCAACAAGAAAGCAGAGTTATCTGCACTTCCTTCAAAATCCCCTAAAAAGGTTAAGAAGAAGCATCAGCCTCATATTATTACAGAATTCACGATACTACCTAAATTGCAACCAAATGTGCGTGATGTAATGTTATATGACATTCTAGGTAAATAGAATGCTGAGAAAATAACTGAGAAATAAACAAACACTTAGATTCTTTTGTGAAAGCCACCCTATTGAAATAAGGTAAATACACTTGTATAAAGATCACAATAATACTGCAAACTTCAGTACTCAACGTATTTGAAGAAAATCAATGGCAAATTTCTTTTAGGTAACACTTTAGTCAGATAGTTCCTGGCAGACTGGTCTTTGGAATAATGTAAACGAAAAATAGTTTTTCAAGCTGTATTAACTGACTTTGGTGAAAGTTTGAAGAACATTGTATTTTTCAGGATACGGAATTTATGAACCATCATCGTCTGACCGCTATCAAATTGGTAAAAGATTTCAAAGACAAACAGAAACTTATCAGGTTCTTCCAAATCTCAGATGACCTTAATCAAGCCTATCATACTAAATTCAAGGTCCACGAACTCATCATATGATGGAAGATAGACAACATTAGAAAGAAAAAGTCCGACTTCAAGTATCTATTGGCTAAAGTTTTCTTTTTAAAGAAAAACAAAGACTCAAAACAATCACACTCCTCTAATTTCTCCAAAGTGGGCAAACGAAATGACAGTCACACCTATAATAATCTACAATATAGAATTTGGAATTGCAGTACGCAAAATTGGCTGCTCGTATTGGAGATCTTACCGCTTACTATGAGGCCTTAATTCTGATTTATAACAGGCCTCCCATTTGGTATAGTTAAATGGATAAGTTTTATAAAAATTACAAAGGAAAAACTTTGAGAAGCAAAAAGGAAGTTTAAGGAGATGAACAACCTTCTTTAGATCTGGCTTCAGCTTGTCATTCTTCTGTTTTATCTTTTTACTTTTTACTAATGACTGCATGTGATTCTAACTAGGTCAGATGTAATAAATAATCCATATGGTAGAACTCTGAGTGGCTTTTATAGGTTAAGTGTATGGTCTTATTAGAAGCATCAGAATGGTCTAAAAGATGGAATTTTTGCTAGTCATTAGTTTCTTTCTTTCTTTATTTTCTTTTTTGGTAGTTTAGTACTAGTATTTCTTTTTTTATTTTTATTTTTTTTTCTTTCCCATTCTAATGCATTTTGAACTTGCGTTCATCATTTTTTCTTAGCAATAGCCAGATATTTTAGGCATTTTATTTGAGATGTACTTGATTTAAAGTTGCCTGCCGAAATTAAGGAGTTTCGGCATGTCGAAATTGTCGAAATTATTTCAACATTTCGACGTTAGCCTTCTGGTTTGCCGAAATGCC
>QKYT01000008.1:231320-247704 GCA_003550305.1 Glomus cerebriforme
ATTTTTTTTAAATAAATAAAACTTTTAAAATATATACAAATTTATATTTTATAAATTGTTTCTTATTAACATTAATTCTAATTTTAAATTAAAAATGCTTAAATATCAATTTATATTTATTTATATAAAGTAATTGTACAATTTTTATAAATCTGTTTATATAAAATGTGATCACATATTTGGTATTGTGCAATAAAATCATTCTTATAACGAAGGACTGATTAGTTCAGACGCTAACTTCATTATATCGAGGCGTACTGTAACAAATTAAAGATCTTTTGACTTTGATTCAACTCAATTGACCCAAACTTGTTCGGAGGTCTAATTAATACAAGTTTTTTACAAAAAAAATTGGTAAATCAGTTCAGTTTTTGGTATTTATCGACCGGTATCAGTTTGGTCAAAAACTGAACCGAATGTTTCGGTAAATTACTGATACCGATACCGATAATTTTGGTTCAGTATCAGTTTTGGCAAATACTGAACTGAACTGAACTGATCGGAGCCCTATGTCAAACCTATAATTCCCATTCTGCATTTTATCTTTATTATACACTGCTTTAGCTTTTCATCTTCATCATCAATTTTTATAGGCACTGGTTCAAAGGGTGAAAAATTTTTTATATTATTGCTATTGATTCCATATTTGCACAAGACTTCATTTAAGTTCTTAGTCTTGTACAAGGAGAATAACCTCAACTTTTTATCTTTACATTTCTTAACGAACTTTACAAGTCTCTTAGCTGGTCCTAATTTTATTTCATGATGTTCAAGCTCTTCCTGAATTAAGTTAAGGCCATTAACTTCTAAGATTTTGATAGCCAGTTTGTTAAATCCTAAGTTCTCCCGTCCCTTCAGAAACTCTATAAGCTTGGCCATGTCATACTTTTTAATTTCATCAGTTAGCGAGTCCGTCTCATTTCTAGCAACAAAGATAAAAGAATATAAGGTATACTAGTTTCAAACATAGTGTTTTTATAGGAATATTTGGCTCAGATAAAAAAAATATGTAGTGAGAAAAAAACTGAGCATTAATATAGATTTTTATATTACACAAGCATTGCATCATTTCACATAATCCACCTTCTATAAAATAGCATGTCTGAAATGTGTGACAGATTACACTAATTACAGTTGGCGTTCTTTATAATAAATTTAGTATCCAGGCAAATTTAGCCTTCGTTATGAGAAAATTTGGTAACACCATAATGAATTTTTTAGTATCATATAGTAAAATTCAGAATAATTTTATATTAAATAATTTATTTAAAATTCGTTAAATAATTTTTTAAAATATATTAATAAATTATGTAAATTTTAAAATTTAAGAGTAAATTATAGTGATAAAGTATTGTTTATATTTGTATTATTTATTAGTTATTAGTTATTAAATGTAATATGGTGCGGCATATCTATACTCATCAATTAGTCCGAAATTTATATTTTATCTAAGTCACATGAATATCACATGAAATTATTTTTATTGATCAATTAAAAGTAGGCAATTCTCATTTCTAGATATATAACTAATCAAATTTAATCTGGTTTAATTCTTTGATAACTTCATCTGAAATTCTTCTATGAGATCTATACTTTTTAACAGCATATTCAGCTAATTTTCTACTAATTCCTTTTTGATATAAGTTCATATATCACCAAGCTTTTCTTGCAAATCTTCTAATTGTAACTAATGAAACTGATTCAAGACTTATAGGTACAATTTGTTTCAAACCTATCCATGAATAATCACAATTTTCTCTTGCATGTCTCTTTGCAGCCCTCCAATAATGCTCAATAAAATTAAGTTCACAGTGGAATTTTGGGTAGAAAATATATTTGTGACCCGCTTTCTCAATAACTTCAGCAATTGTATCCTTTTGTACAAGAAAATCTGGTTCTAAAGACATTACCTGACGTACATAACAATTAATTTGATTTTTATTATTTTTTTTTTCTTTGCACGCTTTGCATTCTAATAATAATCCACCAGAAGCTTTTCATTTGGATGGTCATCAGAAAATACCATTATTTGCAACTGGTTATCAGGACCCTAATATGTATCATGTATTTTTGGTTGCACACTACCAGGATTTAAATTCATTTTTTTTAACACTAATGCATCTTTTGCAAATATTGCATGGTTTGAGCTGTTGTCAAATGCAAAACAACAATACAATTTGGATAAAGAGCTTCAAATATAGGAATTGCTTTGATCTTTATTTGATTAAGAACATTTTCTGCTATCCAATAACCTTCACGATCTTTTTCTGGCTCTAAATATTTACGTGCTTCTACTGGAACTGTAGGATGTTATTTAATTTCTTCTGGTTTCAGTTTCAAATGTTTATCAACTTCTGTTAAAAATTCACTAACCATAACTGATTTACCATTGCCTTTTTTCGTAAAGGTAATTCACTGTTTTTGGCCCAAACACCACGTTGTCCATCATTGAAATAAAAAATACATTCATCATGCATTACCAAGATGTGTTCTTTTTCACCTTCTGCTAAATCAGGTAAGATCTGATCTATATTTTCACCCTCATAATATAACATAAGTTTTTCATACTCAAAAATCTGTTTTAAAAAAGTATTTCTATATTGAATTACATCTGCACGCTCATGCCCATCATAATATATGTTTTGTTTTTGTCTTTACTTTATATATCCAAGAATATAAAGCCAGCGAACTGCAGTTGAAATATCAATATCTTTTTTTTACTGATTTCCAAATTAATTAATAAGTTTTATTCTATAAATGTTTTAAATTTTATAGGCGTGACTTTGTAATTTTGATCACGAATTCAAGAATGGCATTTTTTAGCAACATCTTCATTATCAATTAATCGAATGGTTTTTTATGCTTTCCTTAAAATAATTTAGGAAATGCATTATAATGAAGCTAATAATTGGTCCAATATCATATTTGATGAGCTTTCCAAACTCCACCATTAACAAAAACTATTTGTGTAACATTTAAACTTGTTTTCATTTTTCCACTACCATTTTTATTCAATAAGTTCAAATACTCAAATATTGCTCATTTCTTATTATATTCAGTAACCTTCATTTTATTATGCTAACTTTCTAATTTTTTTTTCAAACCCTTTATTTTTACATTAATATTATTGTTCACTTTATATAAGTTCTCCTTCTCTGATTCACTTACTTCACTCTGTTCACTTTGATCATTTAAATTTTTAATTGTATCATCTGCACTAAATTGAGCTGGAAAAAAACTTGTGATCTTTGAAGTGCCAATTGCTGATTTAGTAAATGAACCACTTGGTCCTCACTTATCATACTAGTTTTATATAGATCCCGTTTTGTTTTCTCAAATTCATTATTTGCATTCCATTTTAAATTGCACATTAGATCAACTTCATCTTCCCATCCACTGTCATCATCATCCCCCCATTCTTCTGCATCCTCTAATTCAGGGGTCTTTAGTCCAAAAATGTTATTGTCAACTTCTTCACAGTTATTTATTTTATTTTGTACTGGAAGTCATTTGTTTTTTATTTTTTTTGGACTAAACCTACCATCTGATGTTCGAGACTGCTATTTTAAAGCTTTTGTCTTTTCTTAACAGGTGGCATTTTTGATTTAATTGAGGTTTAAACAAAAAAAAATCATGAAAAAATGATAATTTTCAATATTATGGTTCATTATTTATATATGAAGATTAAATTACATCATAAATCGTAAAAAATTTATCATTTCAGGTTTTTTGAATTTTTAATATTAATTAATAAAATCATATTTTTTACATATTTTAAAACTTTCATAACTTTGTCAAAAATAATGCAATCTGAAATTAAAACTGATAGATTGAAAGAGAATAACCTAATCTATCATTTTATCAGTGTTAAATTTGAGATTTACACAAATCAGAGGACTAAATAAAGTTAGAAGTTATACTAAATTTTTGATGAGTATAGATGCGCCACACTATACATATTATATTTTTCTTATTGTAAAACTTAATGAGATTAAGATTTGTCTATTTTGCAGAAATAAAACATTGTTTTAATTCCTCCTTTTTAAGTTTTTTAATGAATTTCAACTCTTCTTTTTTCATATCAAATTTATCTTCTTGTTACTTTAAATACACTATCATTTTGTCATAATGTTCAACAGCCTCACTATGAGTAATAGATAGCAAAATATTAAAATCTGGTTTTTCTAACTCCTTTTCAAGATTATTAGGAAGAATTACTTTCAATATTTCTTTGTTGATTATCATTTCTGTTGTAATCTCAAAATTATCAAATTGAATAAATTCTTCAGTATTTAAAGGATTTTTAAGATCAAATTTATCAATTAAATCTTGAATTTCCTCCAATTTTTTAATTTGTGCTAACAGAACTTGTATTTTTGCATGAAAATCCATATAAATTTTATCTTCATTGTCTTTAGGCAAAATATCTGCCTTTAACCAGCAATTTTTAATTGTAGATTGTGTAATATTATTTCATATATATGTAACATATTTGATGCACTTTTTGATATCAATTTCAGTAGGTTTAGTGTCATATTCGTTATAATTATCAAAAGCCTTGACTTTATTATATAATAATAGTTTTTGGTATTATGTCTAGAAATTTAACATGTGATTTAAAGCATGGAAGCATGGATTGAAATTAAAGTGTAGATATAAATTAAAATATTCAATAATTAAAGTATTACCTTAAAACTATTAATAATTTCTTAATTATATGGTTGGAGATGTAAAGTAGTATTTGGAAGAAGGAATTCAATTCTAATATTAGTGAAATTGGTATTTTCATATAGGAAATAGATTGGAATATTATTAACAAGAAAAATAATATTTCAGTTTTGCATTCTCATTTACACATTAAGCTTTTTAAGATATGTCATTCCAGATTGATACTTGCATCCAACTCTTTGAATTCCAGTAATAACTTACTGAAAGAGTATTCTTGCTAATATTTTTAAGAGCTCAGGGGTTTTTATATTTATGTATAAATAAGAGGCGCATTTTTTCAGTTCTGGTTGCATTGCAGGTAAACAAAACAGTTATACAATCCTTGGATTATTTTGTTCTAGCAACAGGTCTATTAGATATAGTATAATTGGGTTGATTTTCCAAAAAAAACCTGTTTTGTCACAGTTAAAAATATCTTTAGGATCGTAATCTTTTAAAATTTGGTAGAAATTTTCATATATTATATCGAGACTCTCAAGTGGCGCACTTGCCGCTTCTCCATGTATACTATATTGCCTAAGATTATGGCACTTTTTAAAATTTGAAACCCATCCATCTGAACTTTTAAATTTAGTTTCATTATATAAAAAAGCAAATTCCATTGCTTTAACTGAAAGAATATCATCACTAATAACAAGACCAGCCTCAAGTGCATTTTCTACCCAAAGGGCCAAAGCTTTTTCAATAATAACAAAGGGAGCTTTCTTTTACATTATAAGCCAGCTTGATATGAATTAACATCTATAGCAAACTAATGCTCTTTTACTTTTAAAATATTATATACCTTTACTAATATCATACTCTTTGACTAAGTCTTTATTTTTTAAAAAAAGGAGATGATTTTTTTTTAAACAAATTTTTCTTTTTTGCGCAGCAGTAAGAGATTTATATTTTTTAGAAGCAGAAAGTTCATTAGAAAGTTTGTTTTTAGATAAGTTAATAGGTTTAGTTTTTGGCATTTCAAAAAAAAATAATAAAAATATAAAACTTAAATGCGAAATACGAATATTTTTCATTGCTGATTTTATNAATGTGTAGTAGATGTGCGATATTATTATTATATTTAGAAAGTGATTTTGTGATAAATTATCTTTTATAAAAAAATTTATTTCATAAAAATTTTTATTATAGTGAAAAAAAATTCGTTATAAAATGAATTCATTATAAAGTAGTTTATTTTATATATGCAGTTCATACATTTTCTTTATTATACGTTATATAGCATTTAAATAGTAAAATTCAGTTTAACAAATTTTTTTCATATGATAAACTATGTATTACAGAGAAAATTTGTTATATTAAATAATTTGTTATATTAAAATTCATTATAAAGAGCACCAACTGTATACTGTTTGATGTGTATAATACATATTTTTAAAAAAATACATATAAATCAAAATTTACAACAAAATCTTCTTTGTCACTCTAAGTAAACTTGCAAAGCAACTAAAAATATACTCCTAAATATAATTTCAGAAAATAAAAATAGTTTATTAAAGTCTTTTTTTTGAGAAAATAAATTTTTTGTAAAAAAATTATTGTGGTTTATATATTGAACATTTTGTTGATCATTTCTAAAAAAGTATTTGAAAATATAATATATTTAGCATAATCTATTACATATTTCAGACATGCTATATGTTACTGAAAGCAAATATAACTTTATTGATTAATTAAAAAAAATAGTTAAAATATATTTTTAAAAATAAAGGAAAGAAAAAGAAATAAAAAATTTATCATAAATGATTAACAAACAAATAATTAATGTGACTAATAATAATGATGAGCCAATTAAATTCGGAAGATCTAGAATAAAATCCTAGATCTTAGGATCTACATTAAAATTTCTTATGCATATTTATCCTAGTATCACCACAAAAAATTTTTACTATCACGTGATTTTAGCCAGCATTATTATATTTTCGATCTGTATTAAGAAATTAAATAAGAAGTGACAAATAGGATTTTTCATACTGAAAAAAAATCTATCCTTAGAATACATAGTAAAAATAGAAAACAGGGAGGTATAATACTGGTGACAAATTTAAAGGTTATGTGAGGATAAAAAAATTTTGTGGCAATACTGAAAAAAAATGCAATATATTGTCATAGCAATAAATTACTTTTTTCTTATATATAATATTTAAATTTAATATTTTATATAAATAATACTACAGGTAATTTTTTTTTTTGAAGACAAAATAAATCATAACCACTTTATTTAGCATAAATCAATGAGTATTGCCCGGTATACATAAAGAAGTAAGGTTTATGAATAAATCCTTTACTATAATATGGAAAAACTTCACTTATCACACTTATGTAATATAAGTCCTCAGAGTGGAAACTGAAAACAAGATCCTTCCTAGATAGTTAATATGCTTTGAATCTATCCTATATCCCAGTGTTAGCACCAAAAATAATCCTTCTAACCAGTCCTTTTGAATTTTCCCTCAATGTAAATACCTATTATTCAGTTTATTATAGGTAATTATCATTATATATAAATTTTTTTATATATTAATTTATTAATTACAATATAAAATATTATTAATATATATAAATTTGTGAATAAAAAGTTTTTTTAAGATTGAAAAAAACTATTTTTTATTATATAAAAAAATTTTTTAGCCAAATTTTCAAAATTTTGGTATAATTAATATTTAATTATATTTATTTGAAAAGTTAAAATTTTATATTGCCCTTGTGATAACATTTAGCAATATTTTAAATTTAAAAAAAAATCAAAATTAAATTTTAAATTTTAGTTTAAAAATAAATAAATTTATATTTATTTAACATATCTATAATGAATAAATGAATAATTAATAATTTATCACATATTATATAATCATAATTCAAATTAATGAATAATTGGTTATTAACTAAAGTTAAAAGTAAATTTATTCATCATTTTAATTACATAATTTATAATTTTACCTAAAATTTATACTTTTAAAAAGTATTAACCAAAATTATTTAATTTTATATTTAATAAATAATTTATTTGCAAAATAATAATTAAAAAATTTTATATTTATTTAATACTTTACAGTAATTTTAAACTTACAAATTTATATTTTGATTTATATAATTATAAAATTTTGTTTATTTATAATCTAACTAAAAAATACTTTAAAATCATTTTATTTTGAAATAATATTGAAAACATTAACTGCAAGATGCAATCTATTTATTCCTATTTTCTATCTTCTTGATTCTACAATTCACGTTTAATCTGATAATTCTATTCAATAAAACAGCTATATTCAAATTATTCAGCATTTGTATTGTGTATCCTGAATTTCTGATAAAATTGGAAATACTATCTGGTCTAGCGTCTTTATCACTATATTGGCAGTCATAACTTCTGGTAGTTATAACTCTTGGTAGAAGTTCTAAAAAAGCATTCTGTTTTGGTCTTCTTATTGGTTTTTTCAGAAATTCTGTAAAAAGTTTCTTCAACAATATATTTTTCACCATTGTTAACATTATTTCTTCTGGCTCCTTAAGAATTAATAATTTTAAGTATTGATCAAACATATATAGAAATCAGTATAACATAAATCAGGGACTTATCAACTGATTCTGAATCAGAATCAGTTGATAAGTCCCTAATATTTCTGAGTAAGTACATTCATTTTGATTTAAAAACAATAATACTTCCTTGTACTCTTCATATGATTCTTCTGCCTCAATCCATTTAGCTAGTTCAGTTCGATTAACAGATGCCTTCAACTCTTCTCTCAACTTTTTTTTACCTCTTCTTCTAATTCTTTAGTCATTTTGTATGTAGCCATTTTATAAGTAGTCATTTTATAAGTAGACTTTTTATTAGATAAAACGATGCAATTAGTCATTTTATATGCAGATCAAATCAGATGACACATTACGCATCTTACAGTTCAACCAATAATTCAATAAAGTAGACTATTGTATCATCAAAAGACTATCATCACGTGTTCATATCATTATACAGAAGTGGTGCGACAAATATTGGACGCGCTCCAAAGATCGGGTCAGAATTATAGCATAGTGCCGGCCGAAATTAAGCGAAATTGCACTGAGAATTTACTGCGCCACCCGGCACCAACTTTGTGATTTTTTTAAGGAATAAATAAGAGAAAAAGCATCGGACAGCTTCTTGGCAAACAAAAGCGACTAGAAGGGTGCCATTGCATGAACGACATCTTGGTAATAAAAAGGATACAAGTAGACAAGAAAATAGTGGCATTTAATAGATCGTGAAGTGGTAGTAGTGGTACTTGGATCATGAAAATATACTGATACAGTATACAAACATGAATAGCAGGAAAAGTCCAAAAGAATAGCCATAGTATCAGGAAAATATGCGGATCATGTTAGCTAGATTATGAATCTAGGCATAAAAAATATTTTTAAAATGATTGAAATTAAAATTAAAAATTTTTTGTTTCTAAAAATTTATATAGTACCCAAGATCATTTAATTCAAGTTTTGTTATATATGTTATAAAGATATTATTTTATTATTAATTTGGTACTGTTAATGAATAATGATAATGGAGATTTTCAAGTTACAGTATGTATAATAATATATATTAGCTTATTATAAATTGTTAACATTTGGAAATTAACTGTAGATCGTAAATATCAAATTTTTTGTCCGCGAAACAGTTATTATCTGCAAATTTGTAATTTTTAAAAATTCAATATCAGATATGGATGTCAATAGTCAATATAAAAAAAAAGGTGAACTGGATGATATGTGAATTAGAAAATAAAGAGCTATACGTGATCACGTCACCCAACGATGAAAAAGCAGTATTATAATATTACTTCGTAACGTAATCATCACAATAATAACATATCTTCATCAATTGAAACTCTTGATACATCAAAGTAAATAAATAAAAAATAGTTAGCATGGCAACCAAGGACCGTAAAAAAAAAAAATTTTTTGATTTTGATTTCCAACGTTTTAAATGGTTAGTTTATATAAACCACATGATTGTGATTTGAACCAATAATATTCTTCATGTGATTTATAATAATTGCATTGTTATTTGTTCATTATCCCTTTTTTGATTTATTATTTTCTTTTATGATCTAAAATTAGGGGGGTAAAGACTTAACTAAGTTAAGTCATACCCGTTCCGTAGACCGTAGCTCAAAATTATATGTATCATTCATTATACTACGTGCGTATAACTAACTATAAATATAAAAAAACAAATGTCTGCACCCTAATATAATTTTAATTTTCGATTAACATTTTATACAAGGTCATAATGATTAAATAAATAAAATTATGGCAGGAACAAATTGATTTAAATGACATTGAAAAAATTCCTCTCACGTGATACCTAACTTCACCAGAATTAAGGACTTAAAAGATTATTGATTCCAGCCGGCACTATTTTTTTTAAATTATGTAATTAGTGTATAACCAATTGGATTTACGTAACATTTCATTGGTTTAGCTATTGGAACGGGTAACAACAATAAATAAAATATATTCCTTTTTTTAAAAAAAAAAATTCTTTGTATCACACTTCATTGTGTAAATTACTACAATTTATGGAAATATTATGTTTATTTTTCGTACATTACGCCAGGTATATTTAAAAAAGGGTTCGAAATTCCGATTGCATATAAAAGAAATCATAGAATCTCACGGCTTTTTTGAGAAGTAAAATTGCACAAGTAAAAGAAAAAGAATGAGTTACTTTTAATATTTAACGAAATCAATCTTTATAGAACAAAGAAAAATTTTTTTTCAACTTCTTTTAGAATTTGAATTATCTCAATACAGAATTGTCATTGTATATGAAACTTTATTTATATAATTATATTTATTTATTTATTTATTTATTATTTTGTGTGTAATAATAGAAATTGAAAAATTTTAAAGGAACTGTTATACAAATTACAAAAGCAAACCGTCACACCACACCACAAATAGAAAATGGATCACGAATAGTAACTTTTACATTATCTTGATATGATATATATAAAATGGATCCAATAATTCCTTATATTTATCTGTGAAAGAACCGAACAAAAAATAGTAATTAAAAAATTTTTTTTTGAATTTTAGAATGATCCATGTTACAGGAGAGGTTCCTTACTTTAACTAAATGTAACCTCTACTACAAACTATTAAAATTTTCCTTTCAAGTTAATGATGTTTTTATTTTTTTTTTTTTTAACAATGTTCTTTTTTCTCTTTTGTTTTTTTTTGTTATTTCGTTAATTCTGAGATTCTTTTATTTGAAATAAAAAGATTTATTAATGAAAAACAGACCGAATATTAAATTTGAAGGACAATATTTCATAAAAAAGGCTTTGAGAAGCAAAATCTCAACATTCTTTATTGTGCTATTCGTCTCTTTCATGATTACGAGAAAGTAAAGTAATAATGATAATCGCGAAAAAAGATGAAAAATATATACAAGTTTGTGGGCTGATATGCATAATTCTTGGCACTAGAGTAATACAAAATACGTTGATCATAAATCTTTCCCTAATAAATTTGCCACGTTAACTATTAATAAATAAAACTTAACGGAAATCTGCAATCCTAAATTAACCGCATATAATATTTCCATTATATAATATTTCTTTCATGATTAAAAAAAGGAAAAAAAAAAGGATTCTACAAATTATAATTGATAATATGGAAATTTTAGCATATATTTAATATTTATTGGTGGAAAATTTTTCGAAAAAAAAAAGACATTTTAGCCCTCAGGAGATTGCAGCAGCATTAGGACAACTAATATTTGCAGCTGTAGAATGAGATCATCTTCCACAAATACTGTACTGTATATTTACTAATAATATGAAGCCGATTCAACAAAAAAGATATGTAACTTCGATATATCAAGAATATACTGTATAAAGAAAGATTTAATAACTGAGAAAATCAAAGAAAAAAAAAATAATCGTTATATTTAATTTTCTTATAATATGATTTGTTCACGATTTTGTAAATAGTAAATAATTACTGCGGTAATTTCGGTAAATTTACTATTAACTTTTGAACAATAGAGATTGGTAGACAATATCAAAAAAAAAAAATAGAAAAATTGTTCGAAACACAAATAATTTATTCATTATATATTATTATATAAATTTTCTATTCTTTTAAAAAAAACACATTGTAAAAACCGGTGATAATTAGATCCAAAATTACCATATAAGAAAACAATTATAGTTTTTATTTTTATAAATAATTTCAGTTTATTTTCCGATACATGTTTTTCTTTTTTTTTTTTTTTTTATGAAAACTTGAAGTTAAAGAACACCGGAGTAAATTTGGAAACTTCCAAATACATTATTAGATAAAAATTTTAAAGAATTTTCTATTTAATCATATACAGCTAAACTTGGAATTGTGGCTGCATTTACTTTTGTACATCGTTTGGCGGGAGATTTAATTAAATTTGTTAAAAATTCTAATCAGCCAATCTTTTATGATCATTATTGAAATGCATGTACCTAATTCAATGAATATCAAAATTAACTATATATCATAGTTCCTATCTCCGCGATAGCTGCAATTATTGCATGAGGACCGAATATATTGATAATATAAAAACCACCGGGACATTTCTTAATTAATTCGGTCCGTATTCAACCTTAAATTTTAAAATAAAATATTTTATTATTTGTTTATTATCACAAGTCAAGTATGAAACAGGGGAATTTTTTTAAGAGATTCCTATAAGATATGAATGACCAGTTCAAATTACTAAATTACGTTAATTAGTGTATAATGTCGTTTTATGATTTGTTCTAATATTTATTTAAGTGAATCAGTGCTCGGAAAAATCATTCGAGCCATTAATATTTTAGTTTATTCAACTGAATAGAACTCTATTATGTGTGACAGAAAAAACTGATCTAATTGAATTTCAAATTTTAGAAATTGTCTCAAAAAATTACTACGCGTAATTCATATGTGCATATAAAGAATGCAGGCGCAAAAAAAAAATTTTTTTTTCGTCCATTTTTTTTGTAATACATTTCCTAACTATTGTTATGTGAGAACAATATTTCGTTTTTTTAATTAAGATTTTAAATTTCTATAAGTTACACTTGTACAATTTTTTTTTTTATTATAGATAAGAATTTTTTTTTTTTTATCTAATAAAAAAAAAAAAAATAATTTTCAAAAGGTCAAATGAACGTTTAGGAATGCAAACAAATGCGTTTTTTTTACAATATTGGGTAAATTGAAAAAAAAAACGTTAAAAACTAGATTTTTAAGCTTGTTATTTTCAAAAAAGAAGCCTTTTATATATATTTTTTTATACATTTTTTTTTTCTTTGAAGTTGGGTCGTATTTATTTATTTCTTTTTTTTTTATTTATTCTAAAATATATTCAGAATTTTTGATGTCGATTATGACGTTTTTTTTTCAATTTATTTCAGATTTTCTTTGTTAATTATATCATATTTTTTTTTTTTTAGAGTTCTTGTTCTCGTGAAGAAAATTTTTCTTTTTTTTTCTTTGTTACCAAACAATTTTACTTAAGAAGAAAGTTGTAGATTATGCATATTGATATTTTCGAGTTTAAAGATTTATAAAAAAAAAAAAAACTTTAAATTTGTTCTTTTTAAGAAAGTTGTTACTTTTATCATGAGAAAGAAATTTCAATATGACTGTAAGAATCAAACGTTTTAACCGAATAGTAATGGCAAAATTCATTATCTCTTTTATTCTAAAAGGAGAAGATTTTCTTATTTTAAAATTCTAAAAAGAAAATGTTTTTAGTTAATAAGCTTTTTTTTTTTTATAATAATAAGAAAAACAAATGTATTTATATATACATAAATACCGATTATCGGGATCATCAAGGTTTTTGACGGAAAAATACTGTATGAGGAAATATGGTATGTTTATTATAAAAATTATATATTTTTATATATAAATATATTATATATAATGTTCTATTTAAAAAAAAAAATTTAATATCCAATAATAGATTAATGAATAAAGTAAAGACCCTGTTACTCATAATCAAAATAAATAAAAATAAAAATAAATAAATCTAAAGCACGACAGATTGAATAAAAATCAGGTTAATTCTTAATATATCATATTTCATGCAAGTAACTTTTGAAGTATACTCATAAATCTGATTGCGTTACAACTTACAAGGTACCACTTTGATCACTTTTTTTTTTTTTTTTAAACGAACATACATAAATTTTTTTATATAAATATATCTCAATAAATTTCTTTCTGACCTTATCCCACCGCTACTGTCTATCGGCAAGGCAAAAAGACAAATTTATTTAATCGTACATTTTCTCTTTTGTGCGTTCTTCCTAATCTATCTTGATCTTTCCCAACTTTATTTTTACATTCTTTTTTTTTTTCCTCATGTTCATTTGTCTCGGGACTCAATTACCACCTATTCAGATTTTATTATACTCATAAATTATTTAAATTATTCTTTCCTTTATTAACTAATTTTTTTTTTCCTTCGTTTTAATTTCCTTTATCATTATAATATGATTATGCAATGTATAACCTTTCATCGATTATAAGAATTTTATTATTAAATATAACGATAATTTTATTAAATCCTTCTTTCGTAAAGTCGCAAAATGTAAATATAAAAAAAAAATGTTTGATTAAAAAATTTTCAAAAAAAGTTCAAGTTTAATCATGTTTACTGTATCTGATCAAGCCCAATTTAGGATCTAAAAAACCTCGACTTCAAGATATTGATGTCGTTAATATAACTGCTCTCGTTTTCGGGCATATAAATTTATTAGCTTGTGCTTTTGTGGTAATGTTAATTTACTTTCCTAATTACGGTTTGATTGACTAGTAGTACGTCACAACTACTCTGATAAAAAATTTTTTGATCATTTTTCGTACTTATTATTATTATTTGATTTATTTGATTGAATAGGTTTATTCAGCATTTATGAAATGGCGCGCAAGCACTCTATCAATATCAAGTCGAGTTCCTTTATATCTCAGTATTTCAGATATATGCCAATGTTAGTATAATAAAATCTTAACATACAGTTCCGAAATTAAGTCCCCCGCATCCTTACCAAAATTACAAGGTCTGGCCTGCGTTATGATGAGACTGGCCAGCATTAAGTTCAAAAAAAGAGGGTGCTTAAGTTCGGAACTGTATGATATCAAAAATTACATCTCCATTACTTAACCGTACTTACATAACAAATAGATCCTATTTTCATGCCGAATTTTTTTTATTCAATAATCTACCACGAAATCATTCCCGAAATACCTTGTAAAATACTTGCGTATCTGCTATTTTTTCAAATAAATTTTAATATGATATTAATGAGTAGTATTGCATTCGTCACCTATTTGGTAAGGAAATATTTTCCAATTATTTTATTCAAGTGGGTTTAAACTTAATTAAAATTCATCAATATATCTTTATAGAGAGTTACAAAAGGCAAAGCCACGAACCTTGGAAAATATGATTGGTAAAGGACTTTATCCATGTGACGTGATTCAAACTCAAAATTCTCTGTTAATTATATTAATGAAATGAATTTTTTTTTTTTTTTTAGGAAAATCTTTGCGTGGGTTATTACATTGTCATTGTTTTTTTCAATCCCAGCAATACCTTCTTTAGGTTCATCAAGGTTTTGGTGTTTGACTACATCAACAACCACAAGTACATTAATAATTGATGCATATGCTATATTCGCTATAACTTTTATTATAGCATGTTTTAGTTACTATAAAACTTTAAAAACAATATTTAACGTAGATCGTGAAGAAATAGCAGATTCTGCTGGTAGAATCGATAGACGGAATAAATTAGAAAGACAAGCCACAAGAAAAATTTTAATCTATGTTTTAATATTTATGAAATGGATTCCTTTATTACTATATGGTATTAGTATTATGCTCAGTAATGAAGAAGCTTTATGGATAGATCTTGCTACCATTATTGGTAATGTATTTAAAAGTTGACACAAAATTTTTTTTTCTCAATCTAATTGTCTAACTCCTTTTTTTTTTTTTTTTTAAAAAAAAAAAACGAATTTAGCATTTAATTTCGGAGGAATATGCAATTGTACATTATATCTTATGAATGAATATTCAAATAATAATTTAGCTTCATATACTTTGGAAATAGAGGAAAGCCAACAAGAAGAAAATAACCCATCTTCTCGTCAATTTGATCAATTTTTTTTTCAGCATCACCAACGAGCGAATTCTAGTACAAATTCCGTAACTCTTGTTACATCTACTTTATCAAATGAAGATGCCATCGATATAATCGATTTAAAACAATTTGATAATGAAAGAAATGAAATTGATGATGCTGAGAATAAAGATAATAGTAAAGACGATAATAACAATGACGAAAATAACAAGAATGGGGATGATATCGAAATTGAATTATAAAATTTTTAAATTTAATTTAATTAATTGAACTTTTTTTTTTTTTATATATATACCTTTTTATTTTTTTCTTTATTTGTATTGAGAAATTTTATTTACGATACTGTACCCTTTTTTTTTAAAAACTTTTTTCGATATATATATGTGTGTGTATTTTATGAAAATAAGATTTATAAGATTTGTTAAAACAATATTATTATGTTTTATTATATTGTATTTTTAGTTTGTTTTTATTTTTTGTTTATTTTTTTTTGTATTTTTA
>QKYT01000008.1:257907-292575 GCA_003550305.1 Glomus cerebriforme
AAAAAAAAAAAAAAAGAGTTCATGTTACCTGGCTCGGTTTTATGTAAATCAGGAAATTATTGTTACAAGATGAAAAAAAATCTAAACTACATGAAGAAATTGAGAAATGAATGCATGAATATCATTGTTAACTAAATTACATTGGGGTGCAGCGAATGCAGCTTGCAGCTCTAGTGTTGAAATTTCAATGTGCGGCACGTGCGGGCGCACACATTTTGCGCATTTGATAGAATTTTTTTTTTTTGTATATTGGCGCACGAAAATTTTTTTATTCGAAAAAAATTTTATTATTAATACCAAAAAAAATTTACCCTCATTGAACAATACCAACAATATTGTTCATTAATGCGGCGCAAAGCCACGCATTTATTTTTTAAAAAAGAAAACATAAAATTTTTTATTTCAACGCCCCTCGGCGGTGGTGCAGCAAAGATTTTTTAATTACAATGAAATTTTTTCTAAATTTGTCACGTGATTTACTTCCATGAATAATCAACGATATACTGTATATTTTTTTTAATTTAAAAAAAAATTTTTACACGTATGACCTGCCTAATTAGTCAACCTTTATCTCCGTCCCATTCTATAATTACATTAGTTTACCCCAAAAATTTATTTTATTCACGTGATTATCTCTAAAAAAAAAAAAATTGCTACGCTCTCTATAGAAAATTATTAATTATAGTTTACTAATTAAATCACTAAACATTACAACAGGTGTAGCAGCAGGTCCCAATTCCATATGACTTTTCCATAATACTATATCATCAATCATTTCATTTCCATCTTTCAATTCTAATTCTAATTCTGATTTCTCTTGTTCTTTAATATTATTTTTAATACTAATATCAATATTATTATTTAAATATGATTCATTTACTTTTTTAACTAATTCTTCAATTTCATTCTCATCAACTTTACTTTGATCAATTAAAAAAGTTCTCAATAAATTTTCTAATTCAGGTCCATCCAATTCATATTCTGTTTTTGTTTGTGAACTAATAAAAGTATGTAAATTTTCTATGGTTATATCAGTAAACCCTTGTGAAGATAAACATGAATGAAGATGTTTAACATCGATTGACTTTTTTAATATTTTTTTGGTTAATAAATCTTTTTGTGATCTTAAATGTACTGAAAGTTTTTTGAAAATTGATGAATTTGGACTAATGAATTTTTTGTAAAATTCTTCAAGATCTTGTTTTATAATTTTACGTAGTTCTTCTACATCTGTATCATCTAAAAATTTCGAAAATTAAAATTAATTCAAGAAAAAAAATAAAAAATTATTCAGAGAGAATTAAATGGAATCTTTTTTTTTTTTTTTTACCTCGATCAAACTCATAATATCCTGAACTAATGTGATTCCAATATTTTTGAGTTTCTTGCTTTAAATTTTTAGGTTTTTCTAATATCTTCGCAATTAGCGATTGAACTTGCTTTTGATATTCTTCTTCTGGCATTTCTTCAATTAATGTCTAAGAAGGAGAAAAAATAATTATTATAAAATTTATAAAAAAAAAAAAATTTTTTTTTTTTTTTGACACGAGCTTCTTTTTTTCATACCTGTAATTTATTCAAAAAAGCTTCGATTCTGTTTTCTAAATGAACAGTATCTTTTTCACTTTGTATAATAAACCTCAATCCAATAGATCCTGTTTGTTTTTTTAATCCACTAAAGACCAAATAACCTTAAAATAAATATTAAATAATTTAATTAAATAATTTTTACTATAAAAAAAAAAAAATCTTCCTCCCACTTCTACTTACCTAGTTGTTCCTTCGTTCTTAATTGATCAAAACAAGGCTCATTGGCGATTTGAGCCAATAAACTTAACCTCGCTCTTAATCCTTTATCCATTAAATCACCAACTTGAACATAATATTCAATAGCAGAATTAATATTATCCGGATCAAAAACATTTCTTTGATATATAAATCTTTTCCCTTGTGGTATTATAACAACTCTATCACCAATTAATTGTGATGGTACAAGAGCCTTCGGTTGAAGAATTTCTTCAACTTTTTGAAGTATTTTAATTGCATCATCTTTTAATACATTCCCATGAATCAATGATTCTATATGTAATTGATTTAATAATTCAGGATAAAAAATTTTTATATCTTCATATTTAAGATCATGTAATGCTTCTAATTTTTCTTCATGGTTCCACAACATGTCTTGAGTCAAATAATTTAAATAATACATTGAATGTTGATGTGGCGATTCTAATTGAAAATTTTTGTATTCTCTTCGAAGATATTCTTTGATTAATAAAAATCTTTCAGGATCAACTTCAAAATTTTTCATTTTAATCACAATTTTTTCCAATAAAATTTGCAATTTGTCACTATAACCTTTGACTGCTAATAGTAATCCTTCTGGGAGACAATAAAGATCATAACTTAAACCTGCAATTTCAGCATTATATGAATATTCCGTTAAAGCATCTTTAACTAAATCTACATATAAACGAGTCTTAACGCAATGCAATGGTGTAGTGTAAGTAAGTGGGCTATAAGGGAAAAAGGAAAGAGGTTAAATATAAATAAATATATATATATTTTAAATACAAAACAAAATAGAAAATTGTAAAAACCTTTTTAATGTAATATTGACACTGGCTTTTGGGACCCAGAACGTATCGTCTTTTTTATGCCATAATCGACAAATTTGAGTATTTTTGATTAAATTCGGTCTCTTAGCGGGCTAATATTTAATAAATATTAATCAAAAAATTGATCGTTAAATATAAAGAAAATAATAAATCATACCGTTACAACATCTGTCTTGTGTGTTTCAAAATTGGTTGGAATAAACTCATTTGGTTCAGTCATTTTCAATTCGGGAATTAACTTAATATTCTTCAAAGACTACAACAAAGTGAAAAAAATTTAATTATTATAAAAAAAAAAAAAAAAAAAAAATTTTAATGTATAACAAACCTGAGTAAGTTTATCACTTATAGGTTCAACTTTGTATTCAGTTCCATACCATCGTTCTTTTTGATCTAATCCAACAAAAGATTGACTAACTATTCCAAGAAGAAAATTATCAGGACGAAGCCATTCAAGTGATTCTTCAATTAATTTTGGTTCATATTTTCTAATCAAAAATGGTCCACTAAGAATCCATTCTCTTGGATATGGTGTTTGCATTGTATTGGACAATGCTGAAGTATAACCTGATGGTGATGATTTCTCCTTAAATCTAAATTTAATTTCATTAAGTTTTTCAACCTATCAAGACGTTAAAAAGTTAAATATATTTCAAAAGAAAACCAAGTATAACCAAAAACTAAGATGATAAATTAATTTACTTCGCGAAAACTCCATTCCTGTACTCCGGTTTGTTTCAACATTTCAATATATTGAAACACGTGTACGACTACATCTTCATAATGTTCTAAATAAATCAAATAAATTGATTAGAAAACATGCCATATCTCGAAGTTTACTGAATTAGATGTATCAGATGGCGTCATTAGTGCTTCTATACTTTACCCAATCCTGATTCGGTAAGATCCATTGAAACTCTGAAAAATTCGAACCCAATTCCTCCATAGCTTGGTTCGGCAGCTAAATAATTCGCCCATCCTTTCTTTTTCAATGAAGATAATATTGATCCAGCTCCTTCATGTCCAATCAAATGAGATAAATATCTTCCAGGCTACATATGTTATAATAAAAAAATAAATAAATATTTTCAATTTTTTATTTTTAGAAAAATAACCAAAAAATTTTTCACATACTTGAACGTGAAATAATGGTTTTTGATATGGAAATGGGAATGTTATTTCTAAATTGCGAATATCTTTAACAGGTTTAATAAAAATTTGTTTCTGTAAAGAAAAAAAAAAAAAAAGATATGTAATTAATAAAAAATATGCTGATGTTTGTAAATTTTTTTCTTCAATTAAAACATACCAACAGCTCATTCTTTGTTAATGGATGACCTTCAAAAGTAGGTATCGGGATACCTTTATTTTTAACGGTAGAAAATTTTTCGATAACCCATTGAGAAAGTTGATCCAAGGATTCTTTACCAAGTACAGTTAATTTCATGATATTAGCAGAATAATATTTATCGTGAAATTTTAATAATTCATCTCTAATATCTAATCCTTGTTTCATTGGATTTTCTTGAAGTGTCTCTAAATTTCCTGTACCAAAATGGGAATAAGGATGATTTGGGTTTGATAGTGATTTTTCTAATTGAAAACATCTCCAAATATCCGATTGCAAATTCTTTTTGTTCTCTAAAATCAAGAAGTTCTTTGTAAGTAAATATTGAAAAAAAACAAGGAAAGACGTCATGTCATGCTTTTTAAATACCGGAATCAACTGCACGAATTTCTCTGTCAGTGCAACTTGGATCAAATAATGGTGCAATAAAAAATTGAGCAAATCTATCTAAAGCGCCTTCCAAAAATTCAGGTCCAACTTCAAAATAATAATTCGTGTTATCGGTTCCAGTATAAGCATTTGAATGTCCATTATGCTTTGATAAATATTCACTATATTCATTTTCTTTCGGATATTTTTCACTTCCCATAAATAACAAATGTTCACAGAAGTGAGCAAGTCCTTGTAAATTATCCTATAAAAACGGAAAATCAATTATTAATTGCGCCCTTTTTTGGAAACGTTTTTATTTGTAAAATTTTTTTTTTTTTAATATATATATATATATATCTTACCGGATCACATAAATGACCAACATGAACATCTAAAGCAGCGCTTGATTTATCAGTCTTATCATCATGAATGAGTAACGCTTCTAATTCATTATTTAATCTAATAAGTCTATAAGATCTTTCATCATTATCAGATTTTTCGATGGGAACTGATAATACTGCATGACTTCCATCTGATGAAATGGTGAAATTCGGTGGAAGATTTTTAAACGATGATGTGGTCATTGTTCTTGTTATACTAGAGTAAACTGTTTGAAATCGAAAATTACTTGAGATGTGTTGCCTAAAATAATAAAATAGGAAAAGTAATGTTACTTTAAAAGAGTTAGAAAATATACATTAAATATTAGAAAAACACGTTATAAACCATAAAAATTAAACTTACTTGAATATATAATTATGAAAAGATGAACCTTTTAAAGTTATCGCAAAATTAAAAGATAAAGAGGAGTTAACAGAGTTAACCCAGAAATTACTTCTATTTAATAATAATCTAAAGATCATTAAAAAAAAGTACGTAATCGGAGAGTATAAGATTACGTTATGAGGGAGTTACAAATTATATAACAAAATTGGATGTAACTTACTTGTTTTGGAAATGATGGTGTAGATATCCAGCTTTTGTATCTCGTGATTTTATCACCGATGCGTTGTTTTAACTTCGACCGAAATTAACGAAACCTCTGAGATGATCGGCATCGAAAACTTATTAACGGCTCGCTTAATCAAACTTTCGCTGATGTATCAAAGAAATGAAAAAAATTTAGATGATATTACTGAAGATTGTGAATTTTATTTAGCGATATGCCAATGAATTTGTATAATAATTTTTGTTAATATTTAATTTTTTTTTTTTTTTTTTACTATTTTATATAACAAAAGAATTTTTAATTGAAATAATTGAAAATATCCAAAAAAAAATAATAATTTTCTTTATCATAAAGTCGAAGACCTCTATATACTGTACAAGATCAGTAAATCTTGAATTATAAACATAAAAATAATACAAAAATTGTTACATTTTAAACAAGTATGCGGGATTTTTTGTCAAATTACACTTACATATACATATTAAATAAATAAATAAAAAAATAACGATAAGAAAGGTCGCGTAAGTTCTAAATTTTTAACACTTAGTTCCATATACCCTATAAGTATAGAAACGTGTTTTATATTTATTACATTCATTTCCTAGTTCATTCAGTAAGTTATCGTATTCATCTTCCGTAATCTTCATATATGGCTGCAAAAATACTTTAAATCCATTATAAGCCATTTTAAAATTTACTAATGCCTACAAAACATGGAGGATATTAATTATATATATATTTTAAAAAAAAAAAATTTATAACTTACAAGTTCGCCTAATTTTCCGCCCCAAGGACCTAATGGAGATATTTTTTCTTCAACTTGAATGTTGGTAATTCGGTTTGTTCGATATAAATATTCTATTACATCAGTTGATGTGGGCATTTTCATATTATCTCTATCGTGTAACATGTTCACTAAAAATAAATTTAAAATAAATAAGCTTTTTTTATTAATAATAATAGTGCAATTTAATGTTAATAGAACATACGTGAAAGTTGAAATTTATTCATTATAGGTCCATTAGAAACTTCTTCGTTATCTTTGTAAAGATCATAATTCATGATTTCAATACATCCATTAATATTAGTTACTCTAACAGCTTCATTTATAACATGACCCCAACCATTATATTCCATTTTAAACGCCAAATTTCTTAAAAAAACAAAATCAAAAATCTCGTTCGGAAAAGGAACACCTGGATGTTCTAAAAGATTATGTTGTAAAAATGCTAAATTATCTGGTTTATTTTCTTGTGGAGGGAAAGATATTGAAGAAATGTCGATACCAATAAATGTTGATAAAGGGTACTTTAATGACATGTCAATTGACCATTGCCCTGATCCGCATCCCAAATCGATCACTTTTGTATTTTCTTTAATTAATCTCTCTTCAATTCTTGATGAAAAATTTCCTTGCCAAATATATCTTAATATATTATGTTCTAAATATATTCTATCCGTTTCTTTATCATCATCTGGTAAATAATAAAGGAGATTTTCTTCATTATGATATCTCCTTTCATTAATAATCTTATGAGTGTTTGGGTAATTAGTATCTCTTTCATTATTCATTTGTAAAACTTATATACTATAAAAAAAAAGTGTTTTGAAACTGTAAAGAAACTCTGGAAATAAAGTTTTTTTATAGTAAAAAAAATGTATTACCTATAAAATTTCTGTACAACATTTGAAGTTTCTTCATTGATACAGTTTTTTAAAATAATAAAATTATGACCAATTGGCTTTTATAATTTTACGTTATCTTTACATAATTTGTTAGCAAATTTATGATAATTACATGAATGAATACAGAAAAGTTTTTAAAATGGTATAAATAAGGAAAATCAGTTTTTAACATTATCCCCCCGAAAAAACAGGTTTATGTTTCCCATAAACGATAAGATTTATAATAAAAATGACTATCGATTACTAATTTCGGTTATAAAATTCAAGTATTGGTTAATGTAACATGTACGTATCATTTATCTAGTTTAGATTGTTTCGATAATCAACTTTAAAGCTAAAACGTAAAATTTTTTCTCATACTTTAAAGATCATGCGTGGTAACTGACGAGAAAACATGAGAAATTTTGAATTTATATAAAAAAAAAGTATACTGATATACATGTATATCTTTTTTTTTCGTGACTTTCATTCTTTTTATCATATCCCAAATTTGTTGTAATGCAAGCTAATTTGTAATAAGATTACGTAGATTCATTATAATGGATGATTTTTGAATGATTTATTGATGTTATAATATGTTACAACATAAAAATTTCTTTTTGGTGATATTAATTCCACAATTAGTAATTTCCATTTCCATCGTTGAACTTATTAATTATCCGTTCCACTACATTTATGTGGGAAAATAACAGTTTATAACAGTTTATAACATGGTATAATACCCAAAATATTTATGGCATATATGTACCAGGTATACATGACGAAAAATTTCGAAATGCCGAAATGGTGTAATTCAGCAGAGTAATATTTTCTTATTAATTATCTCTTAAAAAAACATAAATTATATTAGTAGAATTTTGTCACGAAAACTGGATTTCTTGAGTCATTATCCTTTGAGTTAATTTTGACCAGAATTATCATGACGATGTTAATTTTGCATTATACGAAGCTACGAAAATGACAAAAGTTACATTATTTGTAAAATACCAACTTATGCGATTACCGGTTTATCCTGTTACTTGTATAACATACAGTAATTATGAGACACGAATAATTTTGCTTGAACTTTAAATCATGTACTGTATATGCATACGATTTACCGATGTCTATACTCTATATAATTTGTAGATCTTTATAATGATTTCCGCCATATTTACTTGAATAACGGAGGTACGCTCTACGGTATTGGTAAAAGGAAATGTTACACAAGATGTAATAATTATTTATTTTGTGGTACAGTAACATAAATACAGTAATTATTTTTGATTCCATTTTATCCAATTAATGGCCTTCTTTATTATGTAAACGTCCCGTATTTTATATTAAATGAAGATTCTTGTGATGATGACATCACCCTACGCAGAATTATGATGATTTGGTTCGCGTTATGATGAACTTGGCCGGCATTATGTGCAAATTCGGCAGAATATACAAAGGTAATAAATGTAACACGGGTAATTGTTTTCTAGAAAATGATTTCCCTTTATTCATATACAAAGATAAATAATACGTATTCACCTTGTTTCTTTGATTTGACAATTTTTAATAAATATAACTTCTAGTTGTTTATTCTGGACTAATTTATTTTAACTCACATGATCTGGGAAGGTTGCATATTTTTTTTTTTTACTGAATGAATAGCATTGTTATATCCGAAACTTGACCATGTCCCAAACTAACTCAGTCTTAAATGGTAGTTTGAGACGTCTTAAACATTTAAAATTTACTAGTTTTGTTTGGGATATGGTTAAATTTCGGACATAGGATTGTCCCAAGTTTGATTTGGGATATCCCAAGTCGGATTTGGGACATGGTTACGTTTGGGCTACAACAGCATCAATGCATAAATACTGTCATACATTGATAAATTATCCTTTAATTTTTCCAAATAAGCATTATAATAGATGTTAAAATTCTTTTTACTTGTGAAAATGGCCTGTTTATGTCTTTTACTAGCTCAAAAATAAATTCATTATTGGTCTCTTTCATTGTAATATGGCGTTAGAATCTTCTGTTGATAAAAGCAGATGTTGTTTTTTTTATTTATTGACGTAGAAAAAAGATTTGCATATGCTTGATTATTCTTGTGTGGTCATTTAGAAGTTTGATTGTACTGATCTTCAAATATCTTATAAATTGATTTAACTAATAAGGAATGTCTAAACAAAGGGGGCGTTTTTGTAACATCATTAATTGAACATTTTCGGAAACAAAAAAAAAAGGGGGGTTCTTTATGGAATATATGGAATATTGTTATTATTGTCAATCCATAACCAGATTCCAATCTGGAAACAATTACTGTTTAAATTTATCGTTCAAAAACATTTTCCGGATTTCATGACTCCGTTTGATTATTATAAATAGTGGGTTTTTTTAAACTTCGTAGTAAACATACATCCTACATGTTAAAATACAAGTAATGATGGAATGTCAAATTTGTTTTGATACTAAAATAATATCTTCATTTTCTAAAATCACTGCAAATTGTAAACATAAATTAAATATTTGTAGGTCATGCGTTAAGAATCATATTACAGCTCAATTAGATAGTAAAAGTGTTGAAGACATAAATTGTCCCGTTAGTGGATGTAAACAAAAGTTTCAAAGTGATGATGTAAAAAAAATTAGTAAAGAATTATTTGAAAGATTTGATGGTTTAATGGTTTGTCAAACATTAAGCAAATTGCCAGAATTTAGATGGTGTAAAAATCCTAAATGTAATTCTGGTCAGCTTCACCTTGAAGGAGGTAAGTAACAAAGAAAATTATTTAATTAATTTTTTTTTTTTATAAAAAGAAATTTTAATTATATTAATTTTTATCTAGATGATGCCCCTATAATTACCTGTCAGGCTTGTGGGAAAAAATCTTGTTATACTCACGATATTCCTTGGCATGCCGGCCAAACTTGTACTGAATATGAAAATAATAAAAATGGAAATGACGAAGAAACTCAAAAATTTATTAGTAAAGAAACTAAGCCGTGTCCCAGATGTAACGTAAGAATCATTAAGAATGAAGGATGTGATCATATGACTTGCAGAATGAAAAATTGTAATTATGAATTTTGTTGGTTGTAAGTATATATTTTTTTTTCTAAAAAAAGTATTGTTCTTTTTATCGTATTTTGATTTAATTTTATTCTTAAAAATTTTGTAGGTGTTTTGCTGATCATGATAAGATTAGAAAACATGGAAATTCATTTCATAAGAAAAGTTGTAAATATTATACAACTGTTACATCATGAATGAATAATTATTTTATTAATTATCCTGGGACCTTTTTTTAGTATTAAAATGGGTAAGAATAAAAAGGGTTTAGGGTAAACTCCAATTTAAGTTATCAAAGATCGGTTGAATGCGATATTGGGGTCCCGCGCGGTTAACTATGATTATATCAGGTTATCTAACTTTTTGTATAATGAGTCTAAATTTGATAAACGTAATTTAATAACAGATTACTATAAAAAGTAATATCTTCTTTAAAACATTTTCATACACCCATTAGTTATTTAAAGAAGAAATTGCTTCGTAACTTTGTTAATAAAGTTATATTCTTGATCTTAATATAATTTTTTTTCTCAAAATGCAAATAATTAAAGCTGTACTGTTAAATTAATAAAGTAATTAGATGGTATAACAAAAATTTATTGTTATTGAAAATGCTAAATGTCACCGCAGGTGTCATCACCACACCATTACATTTTTAATTCTGCCCTAAATTCCATCCTAATGCTGGTGCGTTGACGATCTCCTGTGGTGAGGAGTATCGATCACGTGACAAACTATAATTTATTCACTCGCGTCACACCTCTGGTTTTTTTTCGATATGAAAATCCTATTTGTCACCTATTATTTGTCATATAGTTAATTTCTTAATGCTATAATGCCGACCAAAAATTACAGATCGAACCTGGCTTTAATTTAATTTATTTTTATTTTTAATTTCAGCTGTAAGTACAATTAGAAAAGAAATATGCTATATAAACTAATCTAGCACTTCAGCTGCACCCTCCGGATAGGCGGGCAGAACCCGGCTTTATACTTAACAATACTCAAATCCTACAGTAACACGTTTAATCACATGCTAGTAATCAATTACCAAATTGAAAATAGCAATATATATACTGTATATATAAGGATAATGTTCCTTTTTAATTTAAAGATTGTATCACAGTATCTGACTCATACGGATTGACGAATCTTGTTTTCTTTTATTCACTATCTCAGAATCTTTGGAAAATAATTCTTCCATAATGGAAATAGAATGTCAAATCTGTTTTGAATCTCATTCAAAATCTTTATTCCCTAAAATTACCGCGAATTGTAATCATGGATTAAATATTTGTGAATTATGCGTTAATAAACATATTAAAACTCAATTAGATAGTAAAGGTGTTGTAGAAATCAATTGTCCTTTTAATAAATGCAATCAAAAAATTCAAAATGATGATATAAAAAAAATTAGTAAAGAATTATTTGAAAGATTTGATACTTTATTACTCCGTCAAACATTAAGTAAAATTCCAGAATTTAGATGGTGTAAGAACTCTGAATGTAATTCTGGTCAAATTCACTTTGAAGGAGGTAACAATACTTTTAAAAAAGATTAAAGAAATTTTTTTTTTCTAAAGAAATAAAAAAAGATTTTTCCTTTAATTGTATAAATCTTAATTTCATTCAGATGATGCACCTATAATGACTTGTCATGCTTGTAAACAAAAATCTTGTTATACTCACGATATTCCATGGCATCAAGATTCTACTTGTTCTGAATACGAAATTACTAGAAAAGGTAATGACAAAGAAACTCGAGATTTACTCGAAAAGGAAACTAAACCATGTCCCCAATGTGGTGTAAGAATCATTAAGGGAGAGGGATGTAATCATATAATTTGCGGAATGAAAAAATGTCATTATGAATTTTGTTGGTTGTAAGTATTTTTTTTTTTTTTTAAAAAAAAAAAAATTTAGTTTTATCTTTTTAATCTTTTTTTGATTATTTTGTAGGTGTTTTGCTGATTACAATGAGATTAGGAAACATGGAAATACGTTTCATAAGAAAACTTGTAGATTTTATGCATAGCTGATAGCGTTATTTTTTACGCAAATAGTTATTAAATAATTTAACATGTGAATTAGAGCTATGTAGATTCTCAGAGACATCTATTTCAATATGGAACATTATGTAGAAAATATCTTAATTCTTATATAAGGAATACGATCTTAATAAAATTGAAGTTACAGTACATTATAATTCTGATAAAATATATAAATCTGTAAATGAAAATATAAAACCTATCGTAAAAGGGAAATAGTCAATCGGAGTGTACAAATTCTTATAAAAAAGATTGTTTGCTTTTGTAATTAAATGAAATTTTATTCTCATATATCTTTCTCTTTTATATTTTACAGTTTACAGGTGAAGGAAGTATAAGTAAAGATGTTCAGAAAATAGATTGAATATTTATTGAATATATGCTTATTTTTTTAATTTTCGTGAACTTTGACATAATTTAAATGATTTAATGATTTAATCAAAACTAAAATTTTCAGATTAACTTGATGAATTTAACTTAAGTATTTATATTTAATACTTTTATACTTGCCGAAACTACTATAAATCCCAGGACGAGAGATCGAGCACGTGACATACTATATAATTTGTCATCTAGCGTCACTTCATTTTTACTATGAAAATCCTATTTGTCATTTATTATTTGGCACGTAGTTAACTTCTTGATGCTGTAATTCCGGCCAAAAACTACAGATCGAACCCGGTTTTAGACAATGACCTAAATCAGTAAATCCCGACCATTTTGGTGACGATCACAATTTTTCAATTTTTAATCGACTCTACCAAATAATTCTATAATTTATTCTTTTAATTAAGGCAAGTATAATTTGTTTAAAAGTCTAATATTTATTACATCACACATGTTTCCGAAATAACCCGTAAATTTTGACTAATCGTACATTCGTACAACATACACTACTGTATATGTTAGTCTTTTTTTCATCTGCCACAAACATATATATTTTTTTCTTTACATCGTAACCTAAGTAAAAAAAAAATGGCCTTATCCAAGTTCATATTAAAGCATTTTTCGTTAAATAATAACTCTTCCAAAATGGAATGTCAAATTTGTTTCGAACTTCGATCAGTATCTTTATTTATTAAAATCACTACAAATTGTAATCATGAGTTAAATATTTGTAAATTATGTGTTAATAACCATATTTTAACTCATTTGGATAGTAAAGATGATATAGAAATTATTTGTCCATTTGATAAATGTGATCAAAAAATTCAATATAATGATGTAAAAAAATTTGTTAGCAAATCTAAATTTAAAAGATTTGATACTTTAATATTTCTTCAAACATTAAATGAAATTCCAGATTTTAGATGGTGTAAAAATCCTCGGTGTAAATTTGGTCAAATTCATGCTGATAGAGGTAATAACAATTTAAAGAAATTTAGAAATTTTCATTTTATTTCCTTTTTTTTTTTTTTGTTTGAAACAAAATTAATTTATTATCTTAATTTTATTCAGAAAGAAATCCTAAAATGACTTGCGACGCTTGTGGACAATACTCTTGTTACATTCACGATATTGCTTGGCATAAGAATTCTGTTTGTGATGGATTAGACATATCTACCAAAAATTATATTAATAAAAAAACTAAACCATGTCCCCGTTGTGGCGTAAGAATTATTAAGAATGGAGGGTGTAATCATATGATTTGTACTTGTGGACGTCAATTTGATTGGTCGTAAGTATTTTCTTTTTCTTTTTTAAAAAAAAAGTATTGATCTAACTATTAAATTATGAAATTGTATTTTTTATTTTAGTCATATTTCACATAAACCCTGAACGAATAAAGAAATCTTTTTGACTATTTTTGCATATTGAACACATAGGATATCCAACTTGATATATTATCTAATAAATCATCTTTTATTTACATCGACATTTTGCTAATAATATGCCGGGGTTGAACATCCAATCTTTTCAGGTTATGTTTAACCTAATTAACCAATTTTTTGTAAACCAACTAGGAAACGGAAACCATTATAAAGTCAAGTTTTACAGTATTTTTAACTATATATGTTGTGCGTCAGATAGCTAATGCTGGCCAAAGCATTATAAAAATCAGCTGAAATGTCACATAATTTAGGTCTTGACATTGACGCACGAATTTTATTATTGTCACGTGATATAAACGAACTTTTAGTGATACCTTAATGGATAATAAATATTTAAATATTAGAGATATTCTTGATAATTTAAGTATTTGACAGATTACTTTATAATGAAAGGGTTAAGAAAGGAATCATGGTAAATTCATATTGTGGATTATTCTCAATTACTAAACCATTATACAGAAGTTGTAAATGCAACCCTAGTTTTTTTTTGGTACAATGTTCCTGGCTACAAAAATAAAACTTAACAGATATTATTATTATAAAAATGTTAAAAAACAAGTTTAAATATTTTATTCAAAAGAAATAAAAATAATTTTATTTGATAGTATCATACAATAAGCACAAACATTTAAAATGATTACTGTTAGAGATCTAATTGCTATTTAAATGCACTTTGTCTAGATGTTTCATCATATTGTGAACATTGTTGATTTTTAAATTGCAGTAAGGACACTCTTCTTCATCTTCTTTATCATCTTCTTTACCATCTTCTTTCTTGTCATTTTCTTCCTCCTACAAATAAATTATTGATTGAAATTATGAAAATTAAAAAAGAGTTCTTAAATGAGAGTATATTGCAGCATAAAAAATAATAAGAAAATATTACCAATAAAAGGATGTCATCAATCTTTGATACATCTAAAGTAAAACCCGGTAAAACATTACCACCATCTAAGTTTTCCCAATTACATTTACGACGGGTAGGAGAATTTTCATTATTATTCTTCTTGTAAACCCAAATAATGCTATTTGTTGGATCAATTAACCATCCTAGCTTCACAGATGTCCCTGCTCCAAAATAATCATTCTTCATTCTGTTATCAAATTCATTCAATATTGCATCATTTGTGATAATCGCAACTTCAACAACAAACTCAGGGGTAAATCGTTGACCATCAAAGGACCAAAGTTGTTTTTCATCAAGTTTAAGATAAGTTTCTTCAGATGTGAAAGCAACATCTGGTGCTAGTATATTCTTACGCCTATTAGAAGGACTGAAATTAAAACCTCCTTGAGATGTGGTGACAATGCCATTCTGATCAGTTTGAATATTCCAATTACCAAGTTGTCTGGAAATCTCTTGTATAATAGCTTNCTTGGCAATTGGATTTTGTGGAATAGGAATTAATCTTTTATATTCAAAGTTGACAGGTATCTTAAGATGTTTTTTAATGATTGTAAGTTCTTCATCAGTGTAGGTGTTATCAAGGTCCAGTTCATCAAGATTTAGCTTCTTTTTCATGATTGCTTGTAAGTTAAAATATTTTTTGTTTAGGGTTTATATATTTTTTCAATTATTATGGCACAGTAAATTTACAAATCCAAGTCACACAGTTATTGTTTTAGTCTAAATCTTTAATCATGACAATTTTTTTGTCAACTTTGTAAATTTTTTTTTATGCAGGTTTTTATTTTATAATAATTTTATAAATTAATTTAAAACTAGATTAAACTATTTGGAAATTAAAATTATACAGGTTATATCACTTATATGTATGTACTATTATATAAAAATAATATATTCATATCATTTATTATTATTTATTTATTACATTTGTTACTTTGAATTACTATATTGGTGTCGTCCTTTTGAATTTTTGTAAACTGTAACTTAATCATAAAGAACTATCATGATTAATAATAAACATTCTTATAATTATTATTGAATATTATTACTGAATATATTGATTTTTAATCAAAAATAATATAAAAATTATTTTTAATAAAATATTTATAAAATGAAAATGAAAAATAAAGTCCGAGAAAGTCAAAGTTAAGAGATTGTTCGCGGTTTTTTTTACAGGTCTCAACACCTCCTAAATATCTTGTGACGCAGCTTTAAAGATTTAAACTAAAATTTACAAATTTCATCTGAAACGTGTTAAAAAATATAACTGATTGGGAGACAAAAAAACTAATAACTGTTAACTTTTATTTTATCAGAATAGAAGGGACTCTCAACTATATATTCGGCATTTTTAAAAGTTTTTGTTATAAAAAAAAAATACATTTACTTTATTTTTATTTATTTTTAATTAATGATTAAATGATTAATGATGTTTTTGATAGTATTATTTAATCAAAAAATCTTTTGTGACTACCTCAGTATAAACAGAATTCAGTTTTTTTTTTTTGAACGCGGAACGCCTCAAAACATTATGATCGACTATCCAAAATCAATCCAAAATATTATATTGAAATTAACCTTCGTCGCTAAATATAACCGCAGGTGATCATCACCCCCAGAATTAGAATTGGAATGTTGGGCAGAGTTTCAATTACAATTTTAATTCTGCCCGAAATCCCATCCTAATTCTGATGCGGTGATTGATGACATTTAGCAATACACACTTTTATTGTATATCGATTTTTTTATGAATATTTGGTATGAATACTTTATAGGTTTAATATATACATTGACTTTTAATTTTATTTCAACCATATCTTTAAACGGCATATAAATTTTCTTTATGTGATTGAAAGAATTTTTAACAAAGGGATTTTATTAATTTAAAAATACAACAGCCAGTTAATACTGGTTTTTTTGTAATAAAGAAGTTTAAAGAGATTTATAGTTTTTAAAAAGGAGAAAAAAATTATAAAAGAAAAAACTTAACATAAGAAAGCTTAATAGAATTTTTCCCATTCAAATGGATTATTATATCCTCCAATAATTTGTTTTGAATTTGTAATTTAGCTTAACTAAAATAGCCTGAAATGCTGCAGCTGTATTACTATCCTTACTAACACGGTAAAATGATAGATTTTTTAAAATAATACTTTAGGTGAGTGACTTGAATTTAAAATAAAATTCAGATTGTGTCTTTAATACGAATGAAATACTTTTATAAATTTCATATTGTAGTTTCAAGTATTAATTTTCCCGCGCATGATCAAGCAGTTTTAGTACGATATTATTTTTTTTAATATTATATTCTAAATAAATAAAAAATCTCTCAGTCGCACACGCGGTCAACGGTAGTACATTCAACGTTTTTATTTAATTTATAAAATATCTTTAATAAAATTTCATTATGACTGGTTCTGATATTTCGTGCGACATGATACAATAAAATTGAATAAGCTTAATATCTTCTAATTATGTACTAATACACAACGCGTATTATGACTCATATGTACCATTATACTTAACTTGGCTAGCCAATTAGCCATGATTATAAATTTGGTAATAAAAAATGAACAAATAAATCTAAATTAGATAGTACTCTGCATAATCAATAATAAAAATACATAATAAGTTCTCATGACACATCCTTTGTAAATTTTACAAAATGTAAAAAAAAAAAATTATAAATACCTACTATTTAAAAAATTTTTTTTCTCTAAATTTAAAAACTAGATTCACTGAATTTTCCCTTTAAACTCTTTTCTCTTTATAATTTCATTTTTTCTCTATAATCTCTTAAAAATAAACTACTCCTTTAAACTNCTTCTTTTATCTTTCCTTATACTGTATATAGAGGTTTCCTCGTATCAGGCAAGGAAGGTCCAGCCAGGTAGTCATATCTGGCTGGTTTTGTTTTTTTTTAAATTCCTTTAAACTTCCTCTTATCTTCCTTATATTGTATATGAGGTCTTACTTCGTATCAGGCAAGGAAAGACCGGTTAGATAGTCGAGTATATCCTATCTGCGGTTTGGTTTAGATTAGAATTCCCTTTTTCATTTCCTAATATTTATGTTTATGAAGCAATATTGAAGACTAATGAGATCAGTGATGGGGAGATATCAACAAACAGTAAAAAAGATAAAAGAAAAAAGAAGAAATACTACAAGATAAAATAAGAAATGTGCAACAATTTTAAGAAAGATAGTTGGGCGAAAAGTTACTTTCAGTGTTGAAAAAAGATGCAGAATTGCTAAGATAATCTGGATCTTGGAGATGTTCTTATATTTACTACTGGAAGTGAGGGGAGAAATATTCAATATAATTTACCCATTTCAGCATGTTGAAACGTGAAGAATTAAACTTTAAAAACAACTAAAAAAGATTAGAATGAAAAAAAACAAATAAATAAATATGGGTATAACAAATAATAGATGATGAGCTCAAGCGCAGAAAGAGAAAGATGAAATGAAAGAAAATGAAAGAAAAAAGACAGATAACAAGTTAAAAGAAATATTAAGCAAAAGAAAATATTTGCTATCTGATGAATGATTAAAAAGACAAGAAATATAAATTATTGGACTTTAAAAGAATAATAAAAGAAACAGGTCGCCAATAATAACATATAAAGAAGAAATCAAAGAACATTTCCAAAAATAGATGAGCCGAGCAAAAAAAGGGACAAAATGGAAAGAAAGGTATACTGACTTAGAAAAAAGATGCCTAATTGTGGAAAAAAGTTTGGAATAAGGACTAAGTCGAAGAGAGGAGGAATAGAACGGCCTTCAAAGAGACATTCATTGAATTGCGTCATGTTAGCATTAAAGTCACCAATTAAGAATAACTTAAAAGAGGTGGCAATCGAATCATGAACAATGCGGAGGACTTCTTGATGAAAAGAGCGTCTTTCATGCAAATTATGCGAAGAGTAGGGGGGGAACGTACACTTGGAGAATGCGTAATTTATGGCAGCCAGGAAGAAACAAATCAGTGAAAATAACGCGTCCTTCAAAACGATAGACACGTTGAACATATTTGGAATAAGTTTTCCTGATGAGTAAGGCGACGCCGCCAGCCACCGAAGGAATATGTAATAAGAAAGCAAAAATAGAAGGGAATAATGATATAAAAAACAAAATATAAGAATAAATTAGAAGGGAATCATGATATAAAAAAACAAAATATAAGAATAAAATTAACAAAACAAACAATAATAATAGAAATAAAATAGAAAGGATAATGAAGAACAAATGGAGTAGTAATATTAAATTTTCTTATTTTTTTTTTAGTAATTTATTAATTTATTAATTTTATAAATGTATTAAAGAATATTTTTTTCAATAAATAAAATAATTTTTTAAATTTTGTGAATTGTTTCGACCGGATGATCTAATGGATAACTCGTACTACTTTATAAAATAATTGCTATCAATATAGCATAATTTGTTGCCAACTTTTGATATATTTAGCATAATTTGATGCCAACATAAGAATTCGAAATTTTAATATCATTCATTAAAATAATTCATACGACATCAATCCAGCAGAAACAGTTATAGTTTTTAATTATATAGTACATTTCTTTTATCATAAATAATAATTTTTTTAACTTTCATACTTTATAATTTAATAAATATTCTTAACTGGACTTTATATATATTTTCCTTATCTTCTATCCAAACTTGGTTACTTTATGAAGTATAGGAACTAAAGAAGATATGAAAAGGCATTTGAATGGTACCAAAAATGGCAGGAAATGGAAACGAACTTGCACAGTAGTATAATTTAGATAGATTTATTAAACTAAAAATATAATATTAATTGGTACAAAATAAATCTGACGAAAAGAAAATAATAATGCACAATTCCAAATTGGTTATTTTATGAAAAAGGCGAATGTTATAATCGAAGTTCAACAGTATATATGTAATATGTATTGTATAATTATTTAGTTATCTCTGAGTCTTCATAAATAATATCTTTTTCATTAACAAAATTAGTACCCAATATTTCTTTAAAAAAACACTTTTTTTAACGGTTTGATAATGCATTCTCACACTTGCACGCATCTCATTTTTTCACTCATCTGATGTAGAATAATTTTTGTATTTTATTGAAAAAAAAATTTTTTGTAAAAAATTTAAAATTCATTTTTTTTTATTTGTTAAAAATTCTTATTAATTTTACTTATTCATAATAATCAAAAAAAAAAACTAAAAAACTATAAATATACAATTTGAAAATAAAGATTATTTTTTAATTTACTGTATATTTTTATTATATTTTTTCTACCCCTTCACAACAACTAATACCATTGCAGTCCGTCATTATCTAGTGACTGGAATATCGTCATATTTTTCAAAATTGATTCAGATCCATGAAAAATATAGTAGATTTGGTTGAGCTATGATCTTTTGTTTTGCTAATTGCTAATTCCTCCCTTGACACTATTTTCCATTTTACTAAATCACAACCATCTGCCATCATTTCTTTTATTACCAGCGCTATTCTTTTACCAATATTATTATTACCATAGAAACTTGCCCTTGAAGCTTATATTAACACTGAATAATTGTTTGCTCACATTCACATTTCCTGTAAATACATTATTTATAGAGTCTTTGTAATTTGATATTTGCCATAATACTAATGTTTTTCATCCGGTTGTTAATCATAATTGTAGTGAAATAGTAATCACCTTGATTTATGTTAACGGTCATTTAACATATATTTTATCCAATGTAGCATCAACATTTTTTATTTTGTTGTTAATTCCAGCCATGTAATGGTGATTATTCACTCGACTTTTGTCTCCTGCTTCTTTTGAAGCCTGCATTTCCCATTTGATTGTAAATCATTAAATTTAAGTCATCCACTTGATTATCGTAAATAGTCACAAATATCCATTTATCCTATGTGATATCAATATTCTCCTTTCATTTTCAATTCCAATCAATCGCATTTAAAGGGAGTTATCCACTTTGTCGCTGACTTCAGTTACAAATATTTAAATACCTTTAAGCTTAATACTTTTTTTCTTGCTAACTCTGGCCATATTTTCATAGTGTTCTTCTTGCCTCTTTTGGTATTGATCTAAGTTATATAAGCAACAAAAGAATAGCATTGCGATTAATTATGGATAACTCACAATTTAAAATCCATTTATAACACATACCTTATGACTTATATATGTCTTTATTATCTTTATGATTTTCATCCCCACAAGTAAAACTTTCTCTCTTCATTACATCTGGTTTAAAGTTATTATGTACTTCTATTTTCAGATTTCTTCTTATTTCTTTTGCCTTCCATGATGATTTCTTTATTCTTCATAACATAATAATATACAAAAATAAAGATACGAGGAAAGAATGAGGGAATTCTAATCTAAACCAAACCAGTCAGTTAGGAGAGACTCAACCAATTGACCAGTTTTTCCTTGCCTATAATGAGAAAAGTAACTCATATACAGTATAAGGAAGGGAAAGAAGGATTTAAAACTAAACCAAACTAACCAGTTAGGAGAGTGACTCAACTAACTGACCAGTTTTTCCTTGCCTGTAATGAGAAAAGTACACATATACAGTATAAGGAAGGTAAAGAGGGATTTAAAGAAAATTCTAGGAAAAAAGTTATCTAATGAAAAAATGTGAGTATTTATATAGAATATTTTTTAAAATTTACTAAGGATGTGTCAATTGTGTCATGAGAATTTTATTTTCATATGAAAAGTTACTCACGATTAAGAAATATATAAATTATACATCAGTCATATTTATTGTGCCGCACAAAATTATTAAAAATGAATCATATGTATTATTTTTTTTTTAATTAACAAACAATTGAATATTATATTGTGATGACTAATGCTGGCCAAACCTTTTAAGGCATTATAAAAATCATCTGACGCAATTTTATTATTAAAATATCGGTCGAAGATCGATATGATAAGGCGAACTTTTAGATTGGTGAGATTAAAAGATAATAAATATTTGATTGTTAAATAAAAGTTTTATATTAGGGTGAAATAAAATAACTAAAGTATTTGACAGATTACTTTATAATGAAATGAAAGAAGTAAAAAAGAATTCATTGTAAATTCATACTGTAGATTATTTTCAGTTACCAAATCATTAATATTTTATTATAAACTAGTAGTTGTAAATACAATCCTAGTTTTCAATACAATAATCCTGAAATCAAAAAGTTTCAACTTTCAAAGAAGGAATCATATGCATTATCAGATATTATTATTATAATTATGTTAGGAAATAAGGCGTAAAACTTTAACAGTTTATATAATACTATCAAATAAAATTGGTTTACTTTTCTGAATAAAGCAAGTAACAATATTTATTATATCATCATATTAATAATATTTAATCATCAAGATGCCATTTTTTTAGATGTTTCATCATACTGTGAACATTGTCGAAACTAAAATCACAGTAAGGACACTCTCTTTCGTTATCATCTTCATCAACATCATTATCCTACAAATAAAATATTGAAATTATGAAAATTAAAAAAGAGGGTTGAACAGGAGTATATTGCAGCATAAAAGTAATATGAAATATACCAGTAACATGATGCTATCAATTCTTGATATATCCAAAATAAAATCTGGTAAAATATCACCACCGTCTAAATCTTCCCATTCACATTTACGACGGACAAGACGATTTTCACCATTCTTCTCGTAAACGCAGATAATGCTATTTTTTGGATCAATTAACCACCCCAGCTTTACAGATGTACCTACTCCAAAGTAATTGTTCATTCTGTTATCAATTTCCTTCAATATTTCATCACTCGTGACAACCGCAACTACAACAACAAACTCAGGAGTAAAGCATTGACCATCAAATGACCAAAGCTGATCTTCATCAAGTTCAATATAAGTTTCTTCGGGTGTGAAAGCAATGTCTGGTGCTAGAATATTCTTCTGCCTATTAGAAGGACCGAAATTAAAACCTCCTTGAGATGTGGTGATAATGCCATTCTGACCAGTTTGAATATTCCAATTACCAAGTTGCCTGGAAATCTCTTGTATAATAGCTTCCTTGACAATTGGATTTTGTGGAATGGGAATTAGTCTTCCATTTTCAAAGTTTGTATGTACCGTAAGATTTTTACTAATGATATCAAGCTCTTCATCAGTGTAGGTGCAGTTGAGATCCAAATTATTAAGATCTAGCTTCTTTTTCATGATTAAATTAGCTGAACAAGTAATTTGTTTAAATAATTTTTTGTTTAGGTTTATATATATTTTCCAATTAATATGGCATAGTAAATTTACAAATCCAAGTCACAAAATTACTGTATTAGTCTGAATCAATTTTTAATTTCTAATCATTATGTCAACTTTGTAAAATTTTTTTTTTTTATACAGGTTTGATTCTGTAATAATTGTTATAAATTAGTCTAAAACCAGCTCAAATCTATTTATACTTATTTATTATTTATCATATGTCCATACATTAACTATTTAATATATAAAAATAATTAATGTGTTACTTCGAATTTGAGTTACGTCATATTTTTTGAATTTTTGTAAACTATCAATGGGAATCATGCTTTATGACGCCCACCATCATCATCATCATTGGACGACCAGCACGCTTTCTTGAATATACGTATTATATATTGATAAGAGAAAGTAATAATCGCATACAAACATCACGAGGTACTATTGAAATATTTGAAATCTGGCTTAAAAAAATAGCTGGCAATAATAAAAATAAACGATTATCAGGACATATCTTTATTTTGTATCGGAATAAAAAGGGACACACAACTATATGAAGCTGTGCAAAAATCCATTTATTTTAATTAATTTAATGATGTTTTATTCAAATAACGAAAAACGAAAGAAAAATACAAAAATTCTAAAGTTAAAAATAATTTATCTATAATATAAATTCTATAATATAAATAACTGATTATTAAATAAATCTTTTTAAATAAAAAAAAAAAAAAAAAAAATAAAAAAAAAAAAAAAAAAAAAAAAAAAGAAAAAGAAAAAGTTTTTTTTAATATACATAATTTAATATTATAAATAAAAAATTATTAAAAACACTTACAATGAATCTGTCAGGAAATAAAGCAGGAGCAACCAAAGACCAATAATATAATAAAAAGCAAACCCAACCTGAGATAACTTTAACCCAAACAATCGTATAACTTTTACCAATAACAACTAATTTTTCGTTTCCCGTCATTGTAATAGTGTTCCTTTATAAATAAAGAAAAAATGATTATTAAATTTTCTCAAAATTACGAAAAATAAATATATTGAGATAAAAATAAAATCAAAATTTACCAGCTCGTTAATAACATAGCAACATACATAGCTGCAATTGCAAATATAAAATGGAAAAATGTATAATTATAAGCAACATCATGATTTTCATCACCTATAAGATCATGGGCTTCTTCATCCAAGACTGATGGAAGAAAAACTCTAAAAAATTAAATAAATAAATAAAATGATGGAAAATTATTTTAATGAAAATTAATTACTTACCCTCTTTGGACAGAATCCATGATTGTTTGAGAATAATTTGATGTTGACAATGGTTGTTCATCTTTGGACTCATTAGTCGTTAAAGGAATCGTATTAGAAAATTCATCATTATCATTACAATTAACACGATGATATTTATAAATAGTAGAAGAATAATTCATTAATAATGCTTTTCCTTGACTCGCAGCTCTTGAAGTTGAATAAGAAATGGCCAGAAAGGTGAATAAAGCTCCAATGATAATTGATGTTTTACGTGTTTTATGAGTAGAATTCAAAGGATTACACATATCGTGAGTTGGTTCATTTGCTGCAGCACTTAATATTAAATAAGTACAATAAATTACTACCATTGATGCTTGTGGTAATCCTGAACGAGGGTTTCCTTCTTGAATTTTTGGATGTATGCATAGCAACGTTCCAATGATACATAATACCGAATTTAAAGTTATAAAAAATTGATTAATTGAACATCCTGATCTGGCAAAAAATGCGTACACTATTGAAGTCATTATAATTGCACCAGCAAACATCAAAAGTGTTGATCCAACAAGAATTATTTTCCATTTATTATCATTAGATTGATCGTATTTGTCCATACATTTTTCGCTCCATGTATGTGCAAAATCTACCAAGAGAACTAAACCGACGAGAATAAATATTGCTGCTCCAATTAATGAAATATAATTTCCCCAAACCAAAAAAAATTCATTGGGAATAAAAAATGATCCGATTATAAGACCTATCCATAACAACACTTTAGGTCCCCACCATCTATATAAAAGAATAATAAACCATAAGTGTATCGAGCTTGTTAAAAAATGAGAATGATTTTTCAACATTTACCCATTTTGAATTGCCGACCGAGGATTACGATTATCTTTAATTCCAATAACTAAAACTCCCAAGAAAAAATGGAATAATGAAAGTGCAAAACAAACTCGATGAACCTAAATCAAAGTATATCAAAAACTAATTATTATAAAAATAAACTCGAAATTTAAATATAATGATTAACTGATTTACCGTTAAAACGCCAAAACAACTTCCTTCTGGACAGTTTAGATGTAAATTGTTATGTGTTTTTTTTTCAAGTTTTTTAACGACCCAATCAGACATCATTGTCCATGCAAGCTATCGTTATGTAATAAATAAATGAAGAAAATTAATTAACCTTTAGTCGTGCAAACACAAAAGACTGCGGAACTCGTGCATAAATTTCATGATTTGAGATTTTTACTTACGATTGAATTCAAAAGCAGTATTATCTAAATATTATGATAATATGTTGATTAATCAATATTCTATCAAAATTTAATACTTGATAAAAGTTCATTCATTTACGTACTGCATAAACAACTCTTGTCGCTATAGAATTACCGCAATGACATGATCTGAAACCTAAATTACATGCTGCTGCTGAAAAACATGAGGAAATCCATGCTATGATTCCAATTCCAAGGACCATTTTTTGATAAAAGTATCCGTAGTGTACGCAAAATTTGCGGCGCAGTAATATATTGGAAATTATTAAGACCGACAAAAGTTTAAAACATTATATATATATTTTTTTAAAATTCCAATTATTTGAAATTTTAAAGAAAAGCATGAAATGATAAATCAAAACTTAAAACGTACCCCGGCTGCCTCAATTAAAAACCTTTTTATAATAAAGTTTGTATCATGTGAGAATGAATTTTTAATTGAGAATTTTATGTTGAAATTCTGTACAAAAGTTTCACACATTTACCGTTGGATATCCTTTTAAAAATAAGTTTAATGCGGAGATGACTTTTACATAATTTAGACTAACTTGATAAAGATGTATCTCACGATAGTATTTCCGAGTATTTTTTTGGTTGAACAAGATCTACAAGAACTTGTCCATAAAGTTGCAATTTTTTTAATGCATGCGATAACGCCCTATCACTGCAGATATTTGATTGGATTGAATTTTTAATTATTTAAAATGTTTCTGTACTTTTTTTTTTTTTAAGAATGAATAACGATAATCATTAATCATCTGTTAATTATACTTAAAATCTCGCGCTGATCTTTAATAAAAAAAAAAGAACAATGTAATAAATGAATTCTGTCAATATTACGATATTTATTAGATTGTGATAATTATAAACAAGATCCGAATTTTCAAAATTTTTAAAATCATTAAATTTTGAATTTAGTTTTTGTAGCGTAGGTAAAATACGTTGTCATAAATGCGAAACAAAATATTTAATATAACTATATACAGTTGACCCCCTCTATAATCACACTCTCGAGAGTTCTTGTATGGGGGAGTGCTATAATGAGCTGAACAAATGATGTGACGTGCAGTCACTAGTATTTTAGGTAGTCAATAATCGTGTACTATGGGGGTGGTGTAATATCTTAATATAACTCTATTATTAATTAAAAGGCAAAGGAAATTATAATATTTTTGTGAATTGTCATTATTTCTTTGGTTTAACGTTAAAATTCGCGCGCACGGATACTTTTACGTTATGATCTTTAATAGTAATGTTAAGATTCATTTTAATATTATGTTGAAAAAATTTTTGCCAACATATTTATTTATTTATTTATTTTTTTTAATATTTGAATAATTTATATAAAGTGAGTCGCAATGTATTGTGTAATAAATAGTTTAGTTTTAAAACTATAAGTTAAATCGAAATCTCAGCTTTTTTAAATTTTAATCTTAAATGCAAATTTGTTCCAATTAGTACATTAGCGCATAATATATATATATATATATATCTATTTTATATTCCTCGAATGATCTTTAAATTAATATCTGAAGAATTGTTCGTCCTCGTTTATATAATATAATTTCAGGCAACATTTTTTCCATTGGTTTAAAAATTATTTTTAATTCCTTTTGCCCATTCTAAAAATATCAATCAATACCTTTAAAAATTTCAATATATTTCATACAATTATTCACATCCCCACCCACGCATAGCATCATGCTATTCTGCAAAAATACCAAAAAATAAAAATAATAAAAGATTTATCACAATACCACCCAAGACAGTATTACAATTCTGAGAGATAGAGAGAAAGTTGTGTTTCGTTCTGAAAAAAAAAATATCTTTTCAACGTTTTATATATGGTTTTATAAATTAGTTACGAAATTTGACTCATTGAATACTAGGAGAAACATTATGAACTAGATCATGCAAAGCAATCAAATCAATAAATATTTGTTACGAATTGTGATATATTCTTTAAATAAGATAGTAATATATTGATTATTCTATTTAATTCTAAATTTTGTGGTAACAATATTTTAAATCAAAAATGCTTTCATTTTATTGTATCTTACGACAAAAAAAAAATACATATATTCTGAAAAATAAATTAATAATAAAATCATGATATGTAGTATATCATCTTCTAATAATTTGAAATACTTCATAATCTTCCATAGGAAAATCTCCATTATCATCTCTTATCTTTTTTTCATAAGAAGTTTTTATACAAAAACTCTTATTATAATCGTTATGTTCATCTACCGAACCTATCGCGAGATCACGGTCAAAACATGGCCCATTTCTTGGGTGATTTGCCATTGCACTATTCATACATTTTACATTGCTAATAATTGCGTTAAAAGGTTTATTCCTACTTTTAAAAGAAAAAATAAAACTATCTTTAGTTTTATTCCAACAATCAGAAGATAACCATGTTAAGGGATTATATCCACCAATAATTTCTTCCGATCTTTTTATTTTAATAAAGGTGACGGTGATAGGTTTATTGTCACATAGTGTATGAAACTTTTCAGCAGTAAATCCATCTCGACTTCCTCTTAATAATAATTTAAATTTATATGGTAAATATAATTCTCTTAAATATGCAAAATTACTATTAATATCCACTTTATCAATCCATCTTGAAATAATTGAAACAATATTTAAATTAACAATTTTTGAATCAATAATTCCACTTATATTAATATTTCTAGGAAGTGAAATATTATTATCATTTGGCTCAATATCAGGATTCATATAAGAAGCATATAAATCTTTATAAAGTTGTTGCTTTAAAAGTTTTTTATATGGATCAACTTTTTGTAAGAATTCTTTAGACGAAAAACTGAAAAATCTAATCAAAGGTAAACAATTTTGTAAGGTATTTTCCATTACTTTGAAATCATCATCAGTCCAAGTATCAGGATCTGAAATAAGTGTTGAATTTTGTGCAAGTCCCCATTTTAATACATGTTCCCAAACTTCAGTTTCTTTCATTTGTAAATCATCCCTTTTAATAAGTTCAATCAAAGATTTTTCAGGAAGAGAAGTAAAATCAAATGAATTAAATATTTTCTCGGGGGATTGAGCCATTAGGTTTGTACAAAATTGTTGAATTTCTAATAAATTATCAGATTGAAAACTTATTCGATGAGTAATATCAAAATGTTGTTCCATCCATTGTGATTTATTTTTAATTAAATATTTTTGTAAATAATCAACAAGTTCTTGAAGACAAAGTTCGTCCGCTGCAGCCAAAACTTTAAGAAAGTCTGAAGTGTCTTGCTCATTTAACGAAAGAATACCACCATAAATATACCTATATTTAAAAAAAATTTAGTTAAAAATAAATATTAAATATTAGGTTTATCTATAATATAACTTACTCTAAAATAATTTGAAAGATTTCTGGTGAAATATTTGGAAACTTAATATGNNTCAAGATATTGTCATTATTTCTTCTGTTTGAAGTCAAAGCTCGTCGTAAATATGGAGAGCGGTAACACAGGATATTCATATGAGCACGAAATATTTTTACATTAGGGTCTTCACCAACTTCAATTGTAACATCAAAATATTCATCATCTTTTAATAATTCAATATAATTTTGACTTAATTTTGAAAAAAATTTAGACATAATTTTAAAAATAGGAGATGAATAAAAATTTGAGCGTAAGACGTAAGAGACGTAAGTCACCCCATTTATGATTTATTAAGGTTTTAAGTTACACAGTTGCAACGGATGTACTAGAGTGGTACTAACCGGTTTGACCCGGTTTATTAGGAACCCGGTTAGAAACGGTTTATAACGCAAACCGGTTTTCGTTTTAATTAAGTTTTAAGGCCGATCATCAAAAAAAGTTGCGCGAAATTGTCTTAAATTCTAAGGCCGATTATCAAATAAATTTAAGGCAAATTATCAAGAAAATTCGTGTTTATTTCAAAATTTTTTGAAGAATTTGAATAGTAAACTCTATATTTTTGTCATTGAAACATTGAAACAAATTTATTTTAATAAAATTCACAATAAAAGTACTTCAGAAATAGACCTTGAAGATAATGATTCTATAATTTCTGAAAATAATGATTTTATATCAGAACTAATACATAACTGTTATTACTAAATTATTACAAAAAAAACTAATACCAAACTAAAAATGAAATTAAAAGAAACTACTATCAAAACTAAAATTAAAGCAAATTAAAATATATCAATATTCTCACTATTTCTCTTTAAAATAACATTTCATTTACAGTGTTATTAATCGTTTCTGTTTCAGAATCAGAAAATATAGTGGAATGTGAAAATGAACTTGTTTTTAATAACAAAAAAATGAAGAAAATCTTGAAAAGTTTTTAATCATGCAATATGAACATTGCTAGATTTATTACATTAACCTAGGCAATTTATTCAGAGAACATAAAAATTTTATAAAATCGGTTTTCTAAATACAACCGGTTCCAAACTCTAGTACGTTTGTACTGTACATCCTACCAAAATTATACGAAATTAACTATTTAAATATTACCAAAGTAAGCCAAATCTGATGTTAAATAATTTAATACTCTAAAATCTAAAATTTAAATATTATCATTAAAAATACAGTATATTAGGTTTGGGTATTGTCAAATTATCATTTTAAGAGGTATTGGACTTGGTATTGGCAAGATAACCAAATCTTGTAGTGGTACGGACTTCCTATTATTGCTTCAGCTTTATAACCAAAATTTGTGAAGAATAAACAATTCGCTCAGATTTATTTCAACTATAATATTAATTGCTTTTCAAGAATTGCTTACAGCTAATAATTTGTTTTCTTTATTACTATGTTATATTTAAAAATAATTTAGTCATATTAACTTCAATAAAACCTATCTTTAATATAAAAATTAAATTGTCTTTTTAATGATTTGAAATACTTCGTAGTCTTCTATAGAAAATTTACCTTCAGTATTTCTTATCTTTTTTTCATAATACCTTTGTTTATATGAAGTATGATTATAATCTGTAGATTCATTAGTAGCCCATATCCTAATATCATTACCGAAATATGGACCATCTCTAGCTTTAAACAAGAATGCATAATCTGTATCTTTTACATTACTAATAATTGCATTTTTAATATTTTTATTTTTAAAAGAAAATATAAAACTATCCCTAGTTTTACCAAATAAATCAGAAGATTCCCATTTTAAAGGGTTATAACCACCAATAATCTCTTCTGTTCCTTTTACTTTAATAAATGTAATAGTATTAGGTTTACCATCACACAATGTATGAAAGTTTTTAGGAGTAAATCCATCTCGGCTTCCTCTTAACAATAATTCAAATTTGTATGGTAAATATGATTCTTTACAATTATCATCATTAATAACCATCTTATCGATCCATCTAGAAATAGTTGAAACAATACCAGAATCAACAATTTGTGAATCAATAATTTTTCTAGGACGGGAAATCTTGTCAGTTGGTATACTATCAGGGTCCAAATAATAACTTATCAAATCTTTATAAAGTTGTTGTTCTAATAGTTTTTTATATGGACGAACATTTCGTGAGAATTCTTTAGATGATAAACTAAAAAATCTAATTGAAGGAAGACAATTTTGTAGAGTCTTTTCCATTGTTTTGAAATCATCATCTGACCAAGTGTTAGGGTCTAAAACGAGAGTTGGATTTTGTGCAAGACCCCATTTTAATACATATTCCCAAACTTCAATTTCATTCATTTGTAAATCATCCCTTTTAATAAGTGAAATTAAAGATTTTTCAGAAAGTGAAGTAAAATCCAATGATTTAAATATTTTTTCAGGAGATTGAGCCATTAAATTCGTACAAAACTCTTGAAGTTCCAATAAATTATTAGATTGTGAGCTAATTTGTTGTGTAAATTCAAAATGTTGTTCTATCCATTCAATTTTATTTTCAATTAAATATTTTTGTAAATAATTGACTAACTCTTGAAGACAAAGCTTATCTGCAGCAGCCAAAACTTTAAGAAATTCAGAAACGTCTTGCTCATTTAACGAAAGAATGCCACCATAAATATACCTATATTTGAAAAATTTAGTTAAAAAATAAATATTAAATACTGGATTTGCTAAATATACAGTAACTTACTTTAAAATAATTTGAAAGGTTTCCAGTGAAATATTTGGAAACTTAATATGGGTCAAGATATTGTCATTATTTCTTCTGTTTGAAGTCAATGCTCGTCGTAAATATGGAGAACGGTAACACAAAATATTCATATGAGCACGAAATATTTTTACATTAGGGTCTTCACCAACTTCAATTGTAATGTCAAAATATTCATCATCTTTTAGTAATTCAATATAATTTTGACTTAACTTCGAAAAAAATTGAGTAGACATTATTTTAAAAAATAGGAGATAATAAAAAATTTGGGCGTACAGTAAGTTACTTCATTTATTAAGGTTTTAAGTTACACAGTTGCAAATTGCAATTGATGTACATTGTATTGTACAGTACATCCTACCAAAATTATACGAAATTAATACCAAAATCAAGCATCTCAAAATTAGCGAACGTTTCACCGGCAGGTCATTTCACCGACAAAAAATTTTTTCAACAAAATTTTTTTTAATAATAATAAACAAATATTAATTTTTTATAATCTAAGTTTTAAAATTGTGATTATGACACTAATATAATAATCAAACGATATAATAAAAATTAAATTAATAATACATTTAGTATATAATATAAAAAAATGAATAAACTAAGCTATCTAAATGGTTTGGAAGAGATAGAAAGTATCAAAAAATATTTTATTTTTACTAGCCTTGTCGTCGATGAACCGATTGTGACCCCGTTGACGAAACGTCTGTCAGCGAAACGAAATGATTGTCGGTGAAATGAACCAGTCCATGTAGGATAAACAAAAGCATAATTATAACATTTTGTTTATTAATAAATTTTAACAGGTTTAAATTCTTTTTTTTTTCATTTTAAAAGTTAAATATGATATTATTAGTAACTAATGTACTCTAAAATCTAAAATTTAAATTTGCGATATATTAAGTTTAGAAATTAATAATTTAGATAGCGAATGTACAATAAAAGTTCACGCTGAGTTTTCGTTAATTTATTTTACGTGGTATTGGCAAGATGGTAAAATATCTTGTAATGGTACGGAACCTCCATCATTGCTTGTTTTTCCAAACCAAAATTTGCGAAGACCAAACAGATTATTTGTAATTGTAAATATTAAATTACTTTTTGAACTCCAGCCAAGAATTATTTATTTAAATAGTTACAGGCTTACTATGTTATATATAAAAAAAATAATATAGTCATATACTCATATTAACTAACTTCAATAAAACTCATCCATTTAGTGTAAAAATTAAATTATCTCCTAATTATTTGAAATACTTCATAATCTTCTATAGAAAATTGATCTTCGGTATCTCTTATTTTTTTTTCATAATGCGTTTGTCCAAATGAAATATTATTATAATCTATAAATTCGTTAGTAGCCCATATCCTAATATCACTACCGAAATGTGGGCCATCTATAGCTTTAAACCATAATGCATAATCTGTATTTTTTACATTACTAATAATTACACTTTTAATATTTTTATTTTTAATGGAAAATATAAAGCTATCCTTAGTTTTACCATGCATGCCATTAGCAGAAGATTCCCATTTTAAGGGATTATAACCACCAATAATCTCTTCTGCTCCTTTTACTTTGATAAATGTGATAGTATTATGCTTACCATCACACAATGTATGAAATTTTTTAGGGGTAAATCCATCTTGGCTTCCTCTTAACAATAATTTAAATTTGTATGGTAAATAAAGTTCTCTTAAATGAATAAATTTATTATTAATATCTATTTTATCAATCCATCTTGAAATAACAGAAATAAAGTTTAAATCAATAAGTTTTGAATCAATAATTTCATCAATTTTAACATTCCTAGGAAGTAAAATATTATCATTTGGTTCACTGTCAGGGTCCATATAAGAGCTTACTAAATCTTCATAAAGTTGGTGTTGTAAAAGTTTTTTATATGGTCTAACTTTGCAAAAAAATTCTTTAGATGATAAACTAAAAAATCTAATTGAAGGTAAACAATGTTGCAAAGTATTTTTTATTTTTTTAATATCATCATCTGTCCAGGTTTTAGGATCTGAAATGATAGTTGGATGTTGTGCAAGACCCCATTTTAATACATATTCCCAAACTTCAATTTCTTTCATTTGTAAATCATCCCTTTTAATAAGTTTAATCAAAGATTTTTCAGAGAGCGAAGTGAAATCAAATGAATTAAATATTTTCTCGGGGGATTGGGCCATTAAGTTTGTACAAAATTGTTGAATTTCTAATAAATTATCAGATTGAAAACTTATTCGGTGAGTAATATCAAAATGTTGCTCAATCCATTCTGATTTATTTTCAATTAAATACTTTTGTAAATAGTCAACAAGTTCTTGAAGACAAAGTATGTCAGCAGCAGCCATAACTTTAAGAATGTTTAAAGTGTCTTGCCCATTTAACGAAAGAATACCACCATAAATATACCTATATTTAAAAAAATTTAGTTAAAAAATAAATATTAAATATTAGGTTTATCTATAATATAACTTACTCTAAAATAATTTGAAAGATTTCTGGTGAAATATTTGGAAACTTAATATGAATCAAGATATTGTCATTATTTCTTCTGTTTGAAGTCAAAGCTCGTCGTAAATATGGAGAGCGGTAACACAAAATATTCATATGAGCACGAAATATTTTTACATTAGGGTCTTCGCCAACTTCAATTGTAACATCAAAATATTCATCATCTTTTAATAATTCAATATAATTTTGACTTAATTTTGAAAAAAATTGAGTAGACATAATTTTAAAAATATGAAAGAAAAAATTTTGGGCGTAAGTTACTTAAGGTTATAAAATTACACAAGTTACGCCCGGGTGTACAATATACTGTACATCTTACTAAAGTTATACGAAATAAAGGATTTAACTCTACCAAAGTGAAAATTCATTAAGCCAAATCTGATGTTGTAGCCCAAACACTACCATGTCCCAAATCAAACTTGGGA